>JACXSJ010001143.1:0-76760 GCA_014851325.1 Pentalonia nigronervosa
TCCATGGTAACAAAAATCTTACAAAAATTGATCTCGGAAAAAAAGTTGTATCCAGCCCAAAAACATATTTATGTTAAAAAAAGAATATATTATTTATATAGCTATACTCGTATGCTTTGGTGCTCTATAATTCTATAAAATATTATTCATTTTAATATTAGTCCTAGTTCTCTTGGTTTTCTCGATTACTCGTCCAAAAATTCTTATTTGTCGTAGTTTCCAGTCCTCGACATGTTAGTTTATGTTTATAACCATGATGTATATAAAATTGTATCTAAAGTGTGCTTATAACACAAATAAATTATATATCTGTGGCTTATAATTAATAACCTTAAACCATGTTAATTTTTTATTGTGACAATTACTGTTTAGAATTTAATATCAATATTGTTAAGTATTTTAGTATTTAGGTATTACTAAATTAAAAAAAAAAACCTTTAAAATATGTTAATAGTTTTAAATGTTTGTAAATAGATTTGTTTACTTTCCATGTTTTAAGGAGGGGGGAATTGAACTTAATCTGGTTTTATTTTAAAAAATATAACGATAAAAAGAAGCAGAATAAGATAATTATTGCATACGCGGAGAACGTTTGTGCATCGATATATTATTGTTGCGAATCATATTTTTTATAGTCCGTTTTTGTATAACTATTCCTATGTTAAACGTTTAAAAATTAATTAAATTAAAAGTGGGTATACAATATAAGTTTGATTATAATAATTGTGTTGGTTTCTCGTTAGCAAAATTTTATCATTTAAAATATCTAAATATTTTTTTGAACCCGAGATATTTTCATATATCCCTATTATAATATAAGTATATCATCAGTTCATATTGCAGTACTAAGATACTAATATAGTATAAATTTGAATTAATAAAACAAAATATGTTTTTAATCCATATGGTTTTAATGTTTCATAATATATTAGGAAAAAGATTAACGTATAACGTGACAATAAAATTAATTTACTCGTAAGTTACTGCATAACATCGAAACAAATTAAACTTATAAGTCAGAAGTTACTTTTAAAAAAAAGTTACGCTTTAAGCAATTTAGTTTAAAATTTACTTAACTTCAATTTTTTAACTCATTAGAGTCCAATTTTGCATTACAGTAACCCACTCAGAGGCGTATTTAGGAATTTTTCATGGAGGGAGTCCACATAATTTTTCTAATACAAAGTTGTGAAGGTTAAGGTTTTTTAGATGATAATTTTTTATACATTATACAATTTTAATAATTTTGGTTTTTCTACCTAATGTCTAATTGTAGGCATAAGAATTACAACAAAGTAATATCGTTAAAATCGTTATTTTACGAATGAATATCTAACGTCTTATTTCAAATGCTCGTAAAAAGATTTGAAGGGTTTTAGTGATTTGGACGATTTTAGTAATTAATACTATCCATCAACATAAATAATTTTTAAAAAATGGTCCAAGTATAATAAATACTAGATCTAATATTACATATATTTCATATTTTTGTAAAATCATTTTTAAGAACTATTATCCTTGATATAAATATTTTAATAACTAAAAGTCTACTCATTCAAATTTTGAATTAGGTACATAAAATTTTCAAAAAAAATATGTTAACGTTTTTAACAGGTTCTCATTTGGAAAACAAATGTTTGTTTTGCCACAAAACACTCTTTAAGTGAAAAAAAAATCGAAAAATTTGAAAAAATGTGTTTTGGAGAGTATATTTAAAAATTAAAAAAAAATCAGAATTTGAATAAATGTATTATTAAAGCTAAAAATTGAGATGAGTATGATTGTATGGGTAGATTTGAGAAATCAATCACGAAGTTCGTTAATAGGAAATACAGTTTTATATTTTATTTTTACTCGTCACGTTCAACATATACACTTTAAACATACAATAATATATATATATATATATATATATATATATATTATAATAATGATTCATAACGTATAGCAGTTGCAATAATAATATATTATGATTTAGTCAAATTTTACAAGTCAACATAATATTATACACAATGATAATAATAATATTATATCGTCACGATGGTTAACCTATATTACACGAACGGCGGCGATTGTACACATACAATATTAATATTATTGTGATCCGAAAACGCATTATATAAAATATATATATGTACACACACACACACACACACACACACACACACACACACACACACACACACACACACACACACACACACACACACACACACACACACGTTTCTATTCGTTAAAATATTAAATTATATGATAATGAGCACGCGAAACACCCTCGCGACGGACATCGCGGGATAGTAGTTTATAATCATATAAAATATAGTGCCGTAGCGATCGACAGATAAAAACTATAATAATATGGCAGGCAAGAGTCAGATATTTTGATTTTTCTCCTCGAGGCAACATAATATAATATGCAAACGATTACGGACGCCGCCGTTGTTGCGATCAAACGCTATTGGGTCGCCTCTGTTTTCGGTTGTCTTCCCACTTTTTGATTCTTCTCAGCGGGTAGCAGATGACAGCCGACGCGGTCAATATTATTCCGGACAAATAGAACGACATGTCGTAGGTCCCGGTCCAGTCTTTGAACAGCCCTGCGCGCACAAACATAAAATTTCATAAGAGACGTGGAGGTATTAATAATCGACTGCGAACGAGTTGTGTCCGGTGGTTTTTGAAGTAAATCAAATTCAAATCGAGAAATTTGTTCATTACAATATTATAAATATTTATATTTTTCGCACGACAGTAAATGTTGTTTTGACATGTTTATAACTACTAATATAAATTAAAAATAACTAAACATTGGGAAAAACTTAAATAAGAACATTTTTTATATATTCGTTATTATTTGAATTGCTGAAATATCATATTTTATTCTTGCGTACAAATTTCTCGATTGGAATTTATCAGCACACTATTTACCAAAACAGTTTTATTAAATAAAACTGAGAAAAATCGTCGGGACACAAATCGTGTACTTCACATTTTTCGTCGATACACAGCTCGTGTACACCTCTTTTATCATTTGGACACAACTCGTTAGCTGCATAATAATCGAGGTTTGACACTCATCGGGGCGGCAAATTATAAAAATCGATATCATTGGATTATTTCCATTACTAGTGGAGGCATTAATAATCAAAGTTTGACATTCAGTGACGCAATAATTGTGGGGACACGTGCTCGCTTTCAGATAGTGATGTGCTACGGATAAATAAATACGCCCGACGGGTAGGTAAATATTTACCGAGTAAATATCCAAGAATTTTTTTACCTACACAAAATTTATTTAAACATTGGGATATGCTTATCGATATAATTTATAGATATGTTATTTTTATCGATTTGTTGAGTTTCATGAATGTTTGTAATACTTCTACCATAATCATATTATATGGGTGGGTAAATGTAATAACTGTAAAATATTAAATTTTAAATAATAATGTACCTAATATTAAATTATCCAATTTGATATAATAACATCGAGCAAGTTTTAGAACAAACATCTTTTAGAAATGAAATTTTTAAACTAATTTTTAGTTGACTCTAAAAATACCTCAATCATCCAATTTCGTGGCCTCGATAAACGATAGATATTTACACTACAGTCATACGTTTATTTTGGCAATTGTAGAATCTTCTCGATTAAGCGTTTGTCCCTAATATTAACCGGTGCCTCTATTAAGCGGAGTCGACTATACGTAATATTATACCAGTCATAAAAATCGGCCGACAAATGCAGCAGATCGTCTGTTCAGTGTCTAGGTAGTGATCATATTTTATAAGATTTGATTTAAAACGTTTGAAATAAAACATAATGTTATATGCAAATAAAATCTAATCGGGGTTGACCTAAAAAGGGCGGGAGGATACTTTTGTTGTTAACCGAGCATGAGCTATTAAAATTCGTCGTCTGCGCGTTACTTCGAGTTTTTAAATTATAAATTTTGAAAGATAAAACTGCACTTGCCTAATAACGGAGATCCGACGGCAGCTGCAACTCCTTGGAACATCAACAGGACGCCGAAAGCGTTCGTAAGCAATTCGAGACCGGTCAGTTCGACTATCATGGTCGATCTCAAAGACGCGAAACAAGCTGGAAAAAAAAATGTTTTTTAATTTTCGCATTCGTGTTATTCGATAGGTAATCAAAGAAGGCCAACATTATATTAAAATGTGGAGTTAAATATGCGTTGGAAAATATTTTATAGATCTAGTTATCGATTTCGTAAATTTTGTAATACATATACTCTGTTTAGTGAGAGAACACGCCACGGACCAACGAAAATCGGTTCTCCTACGCACCCCCTCGCCGTATCCTTCCACAGAGGAACCCATTTTCATGTCAGGATTACGCGGGAGCATGCACAAAATCAGCGTGTTCTCTCGTTGAACGCGATATACGCGCCAACACAAATCCTAAAGAAAATCTTTTAGTGGCTTGGTAGAATTTACTTTAAAAATTCCATTCGCGTAACGAATTGGTACAAAAACGGGCGAATAAAAACAGCCCGATTTCTATTAATTTCATCGATAAGTCGAATATTTCATAAATTTCAAAAACTATCGATGCGTGCGTGATTCCTAATAACGCAGTATTAAAAACGTTAAAACGAGTGCACTCGTTTTTTAGTTATAAAAAAATGTTTATATGTAAGCATTCCAATAAATTGTGCGCGATTTTAATGCAAAAATATTTATTTTGAGTCTAGTCGAGATCGATGTTAAAAAACGTAGAGACGCCATGACAAAAAAATAGCACCAAAACTCATAATCTGACCCCGAATGGTTTATAAGTGTCTTAAGAGGATGTGTTGCCTCCGTCTTACAATGATGGCAGTTTATAGAGTGACCAGTTCGAATATGGTCTGTCCAAAAGTCATGTGTTTGAATGTAAACTGGCCGAATGATTATATGTATCAGAAATGTTTTATGTACGAAAGATCGAGTGTTCCAACATTTGAAATAATATCTTATAAAATTTAATTATTACAAGGTTTTATCGTTTTATCGATGACATTGATCGGTATCTCCCATAGTAAACCTAATAATCGCTTCTCATCGAATCACCCGAGACCACAGCAGCGTGGTTGATTGCGTAGGTATTACACTTTATTCGATATGTTCTAAATGTGTTGCTACTTCATTTGATTTATATAATTTATTGTATCAAATTAATTTTATCTGATTTAATATGAGTGTCGAAAGTATTCAAATTATACCCATGGAGGCTTTTAAGATTGATAAAAATGCTTATTATTTTTATATTTAAATTTACATTTTAAAATGCCTAATGTTTAATTTTTAAGGTTGAATGGAAAAAATACAAACATTTGTTTAATGTTTTAAACACTCGATCTTTCGTACACAAAACATTTCTGGCACAATAATATGATCATTCGGCCAGTTTACATTCGAACACAGCCT
Organism: Pentalonia nigronervosa; assembly: GCA_014851325.1. Lineage (NCBI taxonomy): Eukaryota > Metazoa > Arthropoda > Insecta > Hemiptera > Aphididae > Pentalonia > Pentalonia nigronervosa. The sequence continues at coordinate 5,434 of JACXSJ010001143.1, forward strand.
TTCAGACAGATCATATTCGAACTGGTAACTCTCACCCGTTTATGATAGATACCAATTTTGTAATTAATTTCGAAAAGATATATGAATACGACGATTTTATCTAATATAGATAATAGGTATCTAGATAAATGTATCCAACTATTTGAGCCGGTCGACCGGCCGGCGTCGTATAAGTGATGATGAACCCGTTAAACCCGCGATGCTTACCCATTGAAAATCCGAACAGCGACGCGTACAAGTAGTACGAGAACACCGAGTACGGGAGAAAAGGCAGCAACACGGTGTAGAGGCCTCCAAACGTGAGTGACACGTTGTTCACCAGGATCGGATCGATGGACTCGTAACTGGATATCCAACCGCAAATCACTCTGCCGAACGTGTTTGTCAGACCGGTCGTGGACACCAGCCACACGGCCATGTTTTTTTCCATGCCCATGCTTACAGCTTTTTCTACGCAAAAATCGTCAATATAATGAATTACCGTCAAAATCGATCGAAATCGATGCGAATACGTAAAACAATATTCGAGATTGACCTCCACCATCTGACGTGAAACGCCCCCACCCTCACCATGCATGCTATAGGGACGGCCTGCAACTGGACGTTTGCAAACCATGAAATATTTAAAATCTTATAAAAAATATAAGTCAATAATTTAATAATAAAGTTTGATGTGAGATATTATAATACATTAGAAAACTAAAACCCAACTTGGGTAATTGATTTAATATATTGTGTATCGTAAAAATGTTTTCAACTGTTTTAAATCAACATAGGTTTTTTTAAATTATGGTAATTTTTTTAATTTTATAATAATATTGTCGTTGGTGTTGAAATACAAAATTCTAAGTTCTTAAACATTTTTCGCCATGATTTTTGAAAATTTAAAACTGTTTATTTTTCTTCTTTTATTATTATTGATTTTTTTTTCGTCCTTTTGCAATGGTTTATGCTGTTTATTTTTTATCTGAGTTTCGAATTATATAGTTGAATAATTACTAAAACTTTAAAAAGTATATATTAGTACGAATACACGGAAGTACGCCGTGAATGGATACGTAATTACACATTTTATTTTTTGGCGATTGACTGTGTGCATCTAGGTGGGTAGGTAGATATGCGCGGTATGAAACATAATAGCACGACGCGTATAATATTGTACATGGTTACCGCTAATGTACATGAACGGTACAAAGAATCCCAACAGCGTCAAGAAACCGCTGCACGTCAACACGAAGAAGGACGGAGAGGACAGAATAGAAAAGTCCAACATCGTAGTGAGCGTGTGCATGGCCGATTTGTAATACTTCTTCATGTTTCTCCGGAACGAGTTGTTCTTCGAACGAAGCTCTTCGTCGTCCCCGTCCTCGGCGTCGTTCCAGGCCGGTATCCTCGTCACCGACATTGCGTAGTTCAACGAGCTCACCTAAAATGTAATATGTCTGCAAGAAATAAATAAGTCTACTTTGCGGGGCGGGGCGAACACAATGTGCAGTAATTTTGCGATTTTTTTTTTTATGACAACCGCTTTTCTCTCTGTAGGTATTATTATGCACAGTCGATTGATGGTAGATATTGAAATAAAGTTTTCGATTGTCCCGGGGCAGGTACCCAAGTACCTACAAGGTAATTCATTTAACGTAAAACACTCGTTATAGCAAAAAGAATAGACTTTTTTCAAAAAAAATATTATTTAAAGAAATGATATTTTTTATATTTTTTATCCTTAAATTTTTTTAAGTTTTTTACTTTTTTGAATGACACTCGTACAGTTTTCATTTCATATTTTAAAGAAGAATATTTTTTCGTTTAATTCGATACATAGAAATCAAATTTCGGACGAATAGTTCATGAGTTATAAGTATTTAAAGTATAGATGAAAGTTATGGAGTAGTACGCGGTTACTCCGCCAAATGTTGGTCCAGTACTCCGCTCATCAATACTTATAACTCAATAAACTACTCGTCGAAAATTCGATTTTTATGTATCGAAATACTAACAAAAACGTTCTGCTTTGGAACATGAAATTAAAACTTATGTTGTCATTCAAAAAAGTAAAACAACTCAACAAAAGATTATAAAGATAAATGATAAAATATTTTTTTTTTTTAATGTTGTTTTGTAACAATCTAAAACCATGCAATAAAAATGTTGAAAAAATTCAATACTTGTTGATATAATGATGAGTGTTTTACGTTAAATAAATCACCCTATAGACAGTAGCACCAAACAAAATTTTGAATGGTCTGGTTAACAGCCATTTACAATTTATCACCCACCCCACCTCTATATTAATAATTCTCTATGACCGCCAATTATTTTACAAAAATGATATTATAAAATATCATAGAAATAAAAAATAGATATAAAATACTATGTTAAAATATATTCTTCAATTTCAACAGTTGATAAATCTGTCTTCAAACCGTGATTTGTGGACTACATGTTTTCCTGCCTAGTCGTATTACACCAGAACGTGAATACGTAATCCTTTTTCTTCGATATATCATTTAGATAAATACCTACTTAGATAATAATAATAATTATTATATGTAAGTAGTATTTTAATTTATAGTCTATGGGATTATACCACTCGTTATGTTATATACTCGTACGCTAGACCCACCTGCACCCCTAAGAATTTGCAACAGTCTAATGGTCACGACCAGACTTGAACCCCTAGTTCGGCGCCACTGCGGCTGTACGCGTATTGTACGTATACAATACATATCGTGTCCCGACGACATCCGAGAAAAGCGACGGGGAAAATCGCTTAGCGCCTCCGACGAAAAACAATTTTATACCTGCGACGAATATTGTGGCAGTCTGGACAGACTTCCCCCGAAAAATCGGTCGTCTCTGTCCATCAGATGCGCAGACACGGACGGCCTCCTCAGACTGACGACGGACAGTTTCTCTTCCGGTAAGTCGGGCGACAGCCTGTCCTTTAGGTACTGATTGTGGGTGTTGAGCGAATGACACGATATGCTCTTCGGCCGAGGCTCGGGCGTCAAGCGACCCGACAGGTGGTTGTAGATTTCTTCGGCCGTCGGGGCACCGATTTTCACGGCGGCGTTGTGTTTGCTGTCCAGGGACATCTTCCTCTCGGCGATGCCGTTTTTCGTCAACAGCGGCTCGTCTTCGGGTATCTTCGGTTCCATCACGACCGGATTGATGGTCGGCACTTCCACTATGGTTGGTTTCAACGGACGGAAAAGTATCCCAACGGCGGCGCAACTCAATGCGAGACCTAAAAATACACGAAAAACGATAGGTTTTGATGGGGTTATAAGTATAAAATATTAAAAAATATATTTTTTTAATTTTGTGTTTTTCAGTATGTTTTGTAAAGTTATCACTAGATGGTCACACAGATTTCATACTTGATTAGTGATTACCGATAATCATTATTAATTATTATTATTATAAAAATAATTATGAAATACAAGTGTATAAAAATAATATTTTCCACTCAACACCTAACTATAAGTAAAGGTGTTTACTGTACTTCCTACTATAGTTTTAAATTAAAATTTAAATTTATGACATTAATGAAAAAAACTGATCAGTTATAATTTCTATAACTAAAAACCTACTCGAAAGAGCGACAATAATTTCTTATAAAAAAAAAAAAAAAAAAAAATTAAAAAAAAACGATTTACCTGCTTGGACCATAATGGTAATTCGCCAACCATAGTTTTCTACCAAAAGTGCATTTAATGGTGCAAGTACGAACGTTCCTATCCCGGACCCGCATACAGCTATACCAGTTGCAAGTGCTCTCCACTTGTCGAAATAAAACCCAGGTATTAATACTGCAGACACGTATACCATGCTGAATCCAATGCCTGAAATGATAATAGAAGATTAATATGAATTTAATTTTGTACCCGCGTATTTTTAAACGGGGACGATCTGTAAAAAAATAAGTGGTATATTATTAATATTATCTAAAGCTTTGTATTTCGATGGCTTAAAGCGAAAATGTTGTAAGTAAATATTTGACGAAAATGAGTTTAGTGCATATTATCCTAAAAGAATAGGAATAATATTTTATTGTTTGCAAAAATGCTGTATGTTAAATAGTAGATATTTGGGCTAATAGATAGCGCAGCATTATGTGATAAGTAGGCACTCTGGATAAATATAGTTATTTCTAAAATGTATCAATGCACAATGTATTTTAACATTTTAACATCGACTATACAATTACAAATTGAATTTTGCAATAAACTATTTCGCAACCTCTTCTGTCATACACACAAATTTGAAAAATTCGAATACGCTCTCGCGAAAAAAACATTATTTTACAAATACAACATTTTTGTATTAAGCCGTCGAATTTTTTTCAATTTTCTAAATAATAAAACAATGAATGAGCAACAATTGGTATAATAATTCGAAATCATAAAATATGTATGCAATCTAATACTAAACAGTTGTCGAAAGTTTCACTTTGTACTTGACCTAATGAACATTGGTACCTCAAGCTATAATAATAATAACATAATCGTATCACGTCTAATAAGTTACTATCAAACAACGTGATTGTAATCTAGAACAAATAATAAGTAAAATATATTGGCATGTTTTCAATAGTTTGAACACGTCGTATAAATGTCAACTAGTCTTATGATCGAATGCCTCAGGTTGTCTGACAGCAGAATATAATAAGCCTTATTAACAATATAATATATATATATATAATACTATCCATAATCGACCCTTATAAATTGAGAAAACCATTTGAATGCAAGGACTTACCTAGGTACTGACATTGTAATTTGTAAGATACCTACTTAATTATTGCATATATATGAAGTTGTTTTTATACAGTCCATTACATACACATATGGATGATGTAACGAAGTGTGAACATTCATTAATTATTCTTAAATAGCGAAGTATATACAGCTGTGGCCAGAGGCGTTACTAAAGTCAAAATTTTGTGGTAGAAAAAAATTTATTAACAAAACATTCCTCCTATTTAATTGAAAAACGTTATTTTTTATAATATATTTTATTTATACGTAAATATTTAACACTATTACACTATTACAGAATATATTATTTTGTATCCCCCCGCAAGTCTAAGAATTTAGTATACATTTTAATAATCAAGAATTTGAATAATAAATGTCGAATATAATTTATTTTGGGGTAGCAATACGATACCATTGGTACCACAAAAAAATTATGACGTTTCCTTTGTGAATAATATGATACTTGCTGCATACGATCAGTGGTGCCGAGCTAAAATTTAGTAGGAGGGGCGATTACGTATTTACAAAAGTGGGCAAGTTAATGAAAAGAATTAACTCGGGCTAAGTTAATTTAAGGTAACACGAGATCGATAAGTTAAAAGTTAACAGTTAATAAATCATAAATTTAAATCGATAGTTAAAATTTAATATGGAAAAAAAAATATTAACTTAACTCAGTTTTTATAAAAATTATTCTACTTTTTTTTTAATAGTAGGTGGATGCGTGACTTCATTCTTTCTAATTTTTTAAATTATAATAAATAATTTTATCAAAATGTATAGTGCATATATACATATTTTACTTTACATGTTTATTAAATATTTAAACTATATATATCTCAATTCATTATTAAACAATTATTACATTTTATATCAAATAGCAATTTAAGGTCATATAATATTAAAACAATAAGATTCATAATTTATAATTTAAATAAAACAATATAAATGTTTGTATTATTAATTATTATAGTATTTTTATATAAATAATTACGTATAAAACCATAAAAACGAAAAATATTAAAACATTTTATACTTGATCGATTATTTTTAAATCAACTTAGTAAAACTAAGTTATTTCAACTCTTAATTAAACTAGTTAAGATCATATATTGATTAGACAATTAACTAACTACTTATCTAGTAAGTAAACAAAATTAACTCTTTAACTTAACTTCAACTTTTTGACTGGTTAAGGCCCCCCACCTTTGCATATTTGGGATACCCACCCAGAGGGAATGACTACAAAAAGATGAATGACCTCCCCCCTGCACAGATCCTATCAATCATCATATGCTGAATATTCATAAATTACAAGAAAGTAAAAAATATGTAATCAATAATAATTTATAAGAATTTATATTTAAAAACTAATAATTTATAAGAATTGGTATTTAAAAACCAATTATGTAGTCTCATACTAAGTATTAATAACTTACACTACCTAGAATACTTAGAGGATAACATTTAGTGTTATATTAATCAACATTTTAGATTCCGAGCGGATTGATGAATTTATTGATTTTACAATGGTGTGTGCTTTTTTTGTATCTGTATATATACGAAAAGTAGAAGAAAAAATGCGATTCTCAATTTTGATGATAAGTTGGAAAATTGGATACCAATTGAAAAAATAAAATTAAGGGTTACGGGAACTTTTACGCAAAACCTGCAGTTTTTGACGAAATCAATTTGGTTTGTTTAGTGTAATTCATAAACAAATAACCACAAATACTTGAAATTTTCACCAACTGTTTATATTAATACTGTTTGTACACGAAAAAATTTTCAAAATATTTTGACTTTTTTTAAGCTACTTATAAATAATATATTTGAAATTTGAATTTTTTTTAGGTTTTAATTTTATAAATGTCTATTTATGGACCCAAAAGCTTGAAAATTTAATACAAGATTTACATAACATATGAGTAATTTTTTTGTGATTCAAAAATATTTCCAGTGGATATTTAAAACTTTTACGTATATTATTATATTTTATATACATCATGACGTTTTTAAAGCATTTAAATGAATTAAAAATTTCTAACAATTTTCTTAATAATTAGGAATAACGATAAAAAATTCTTTAAAATTTGTAAATTTACAAATTCAATACAATATGATTATCCACCTATAATAATAAAAAAAGTTTACGTGAAAGTCACATTATATTTTGAAGTTTGAAGTTCAAATTATTACGTCATTAGATATTCACCCAGAAATAACGATTTATCATCGAACGATTTTCTCGTTTTGATAATTGTAATTAAAAAAAGGATTAACTGTAAATACTTGAAATTGTCAACAAATGTTTATATTCATATTTTCTATACATGGTATAATTTTAAAAATATGTTGATTTTTTTTGAGTTATTTATAGATATTTGATATTTTCGATTTTTTAAAGTTTTTTTCTATTATTATCGATAAACGGTTTTTTACTCAGTCAAAAGTTTAAAAATTTAATACGAGGTTCATCACAAGTTATGATTGTAGACATTTAATAATATTAATGATACATTGGCACGGTATTTTATTTATAAGTATTTGAATGTCCAATTTTTTTAAAAAAATTGTCAAATTTACGTATAATTTTGTTGTTAAAAATGTATGCAATTAATTAAATAATTGAATTGATAAATGATAAAATAATTAATTTAAAAATCTATTTTAAAAATATTTTTCTAGCTCAGTGACGACAATAATCGGCAATTACGTTAGTTGTTTTCCCGTTCCCACGCGAAATTTGTGATATGATTTATGGCTAATTGATTTTTTTGTCGAGTACTCATTTAAATTTGTAACATTGAGTTTATTTACATTTTCCTTATGAACGTATGTCATAATACTCGGACCCGGATTAGCCCAGCGAACTGCTTAGAAAATCTTTGTGTGCCGGTTATGAGGGTTTGGTCGCAATTTTATTTTTAGATGGTTATGAAAAATTAGCATAAACATTAGTAGAAAAATAATTGAATCGAGTTATTAAATCACACCTCAGTTGTAACTGTGATCAAACGTTAGGAACCTTAAAACTCGATGGCCGATATCTTGCTGCCACGCTGCTCACAATCATTGTTATAATTTTTTTTTAGGTGCTTGTTATACAAGTAGAGTTTGGGATTTCTCGCGTTTGCTAATTTTTCTTTAGTGGTTGTAAATATTTCAAGTGAGATATAATTTTTGTTTCACGAAAACTGAAATTAAATACAAAGTCTGACTATGCATATTTTTGTATGTTTTGTCGTATTTTTCGAAAACTGCATACTTTAAAATTTGTTTTTTATAATAGCAATTTTTATTCAAAACATTATTATTTATTTTACTATTTTTTACACATACATATAAATGAGAATAAATATAAACAATTATGACTTACCTCCAATGAAGCCATAGCAGAACATCAGTTGGTACAATGTTTTTGCATAAGCGGCAGAAATGAACGCAATACAGGAAATTACACTTCCAATTATTGTGACTGATCGGAAATCCACACTATTCAGAAGTGCACTTACAAACGGACCTTTAATGGGAAATTTTTAAAATTATTTTTATAAGACCGGTATGATATTGCATAGAGAAAAAGACAGTACAATATAATATATATTATTTCGAATATTATATAATATAGCAACGTAAAATTTGAGTATTATAATCTGTTCAGCGAGAGAACACGCCGCGGGCCGACGAAAGCCTAACTAACGATTCTTCCGCGCATCCTCTCCCCCCGCGGCACACCCTGCCATCGAGGAACCCGTTTAGGGTGCTGGGTTACTCGTGGGAGGGGATGCGCAGAATCGGCTCGTTCTCTGGCTGAATAGAGTATATATAGTCAACATATTATATCGTATTCGGACCGCGGTAAACTCGAAATATAATATTTATTTTACCCGCGATCAAGTAAAATCCGTTTAACAGCGATCCGACTATTGTGATCTTCGATTCAGGCTCGAGGAATGTGTTGACCATGTCCGTCATGAGCATGCCAAACGAATAGATTATTCCGTCTACGACGACGTTGCAGTAAAACGCAGCGAAAACCACTACCCATCCCCAACCGCCATCGGGAGCGACCACGATCGCCAACGATCCTCCGGCTCCTTTTTTCATCTGAAAACAAACATAATATTATATTGTTGTAATAACGGCGTTAATGCATACGTATATTTAGTGATAATTTTTACGATGTCATAATAGCTGGTGTACCCGATACAGACAAATACCAAAATAGTTTTAAACTGACGGGGACCGCACTCAAGTACAGCCTGCAGTAATGTAGCGGAGAAAGTAGTCGAGAGGCAGCCGCATCTGAGTTTCTTAAAGGGTGGTGGGTGCAGGGAAATGGCCAATAGATGATATTTTAGTATTTTAGCAATAACTACGACAGGTATGTAGTTTCAAACTTACAGTTAACAATGACAATGAATGCCTTTATCGGTACTGCTGCAGGGTGGATACTAGCGTCTGAAAAATTTTAAGTTCGCCACGCCTCTGAGTATAGCAACAGATATACCATTACCGGAAATCGGTAAAAAAAGACCAAGGAAAAAAAGCGATTTAAAAATTGAAAATATATTAGTTTATTATCATAGGAAAAAAATTTGATGAAATTAAATTATTATTATTATTATTCATCACCGATAGCAATGCAAACATGTAAAAAAGCTAATAAGTCTAATTATATCTACAGTATCTATTCACATAAATGTTTCGTCATTCCAAGAAATATTGTAACTATCAATCATTATTTCGAAAAGTTTTATATCATTAAAAAACAACATTTTTAAAAGAATTGTATTTTTTTAATGATAAAAGAATTGCAAACAATTTAAAGATAATAAATGAAAGATATATCGCAAAAGTCAATTTTTTTAAAAATTCTATTAAGTTTAGAGTTTTCTTAATATTATTTTCATACCTGTTCTTTTTCTCCAGGATTCACCATAACTTACTCAACTCGGTATTATAAATAAATTTTTTTTTTTATAGACCATTGGCATATTTTTTCTTGAATAGCAATAGAAAAACAAATAACCATTCAATAGTTTACTTTTGGTCAAACTGACAAAATAATTACTATGACAAAATCCAGATTTGTCAGGCAAAATCCTGCAGTGGGTGGCAACAACACTGTGCGATTCTCGAGATTTTATACCGGATAATATATTAAATATGCAAATGTTTTTAGAGACACAAACACGCTACCGCATAAAAATAATATATGCATATAGTGATTCTTTATATGTTACGCGAATGGCGTTTAAGATATACCTACGCGCGTTAGCAGATTAATATTATTATAAATAATTATTATGATTAATATTAATATTATACAGCTCGATCAATTTTTTTACATGTTTAAATTATTCACAAACAATAAAGTTTAAATATAGGTCCCAGTATATAATATTATATAATATTTGTTTTCAGTAACCACTGCGCGTATATAACTACTCAAATAAATAAGTACTTTATTAACGCAGTTATTTATTTACGATATTATTATAAAAAAAAAAACCTGTATAATCCACATAAAATGCAAACTCTTAATATGCGTAATACTTAGGTTCATCCTGAAGTGATTTATTGCACACACGACGTCAAAACGCACTCATTAGGTTGACTCGATTTTATATACCTCTGCAGTGGATTGACGGTGGTGGTCTCGACATGAGCGAACCATATTAATTGTTTGTCGTTTTACTTTAATTGTCAAACTCATTATGGCATTTGTACAAAGATTGTATGGCATAAAAATAAAAGAGGTATATATGTATATATTGATGACGGAATTTAAAAATATTTAAATATTTCTGAAGTAAATACCTTTATAATATAATATTATGTACGTACATATAATATTATGTAAATGGTCAGAGCGGAAGTTTTCTGTGACTCAGTAAATTAATAATAATTGCACAATTTTGTTGGACACAATATTTTCAGCTCTACATCATAATTATATGGTAAATATGATTATTATATTATTATTATTTGACGTATTACACGGTGGTTTGACGAGGCGATAAAGCCTATATATATATTGTATACTGTACACCAATTATTATAAATCGATAATAATCGTTTGAACACGAATAATATTATTATTTTAATGACGACGTATTGTTGGTGGTGCGAGTTTTCAACGACGATGACCGTTTTACCGTTTCAGAACGAAGGCGATATTATAATATGTAGCACGACAATAATATTGCTTTTCCGAATTCGCAAACGCGTGTTTGTGAAAATTCCCAAACTGTATACGACGTATATATTGTCGAAATGCAAGAAAAAATCTAGTATCGTAGGTATAGGTAGGTACAGCGAGCGATAATTTAAATATTGCTTTATATAGGTACCGATTTTAGTAAAACGTCAATAAGGGTCTTCGCAATATATCCTGTAAAAGTTGCATTCACCACTACACCATTTATCTAAACTTTAAATGAAATTATTAATTTAAACAAAAAACTCTTTATTTCATATATTTTATAAATATCAACATTTTTGCAAAATATGTATCTTCTACTTCTGATTATGAAATCAAAAGTTAATTACACATTTGTAGGTTACCATGAATAATATAAAAAAAAACACTTCACGATATAAAATTAGATTATTTTGTGAAAATGTGGTGTTGCAAATTCTTTAAAAACCCAAAAATCTACTTGGAAAACTAGTGAAACCATTTAAACGGATCGCTCCGCATAATATATATACAATACAATTTTTGTACCAAACGTGCGATACAATCTTGATGATTAAAATTTAATAAAACCAATACATTAGAATGTCTTTATTCGTGTGAAGTATAACGAAATCGGAGATATAAATGAAATTTGAAACTTTAGGCACCTACAAATAATTACAATACAGTTGAACAATTAAATCAAGTTCATTGTACTGCGATACTTTCATCATATTATCACAATAAATTCTTTATCCGAACGCCCTAAAGATCTCTAGTTATTTTTGTTATACCATTGACACTACTCAGTTTTTTTTAAAACGATTCAACATCCGTATTCTGGGTGACATTAGACTTCAGGATTAATTTAATTTGCCAGTAAGTCAGACTATTTTTTGCAAAAAATTCTCTTCTAATAAGGATAAACTATGTCCATATAGCCAATAACAAATCGTATAATGTTCGTAACTGCATAGTAAATATATATATATATATATATATTTGGCCAACTTAAAAATATCTTTCTGGTATAAATAATGACCGTCAAACTAATTTTAATTGTAAATATTTTGTCATCAAAAAGCCGAACGCAGTTAATTTTCATTGATAAAATTATATTATATTATTCAGTGTTTAACGCGTTTCTTTTAGAAAGGAATTCGTTCCTTTGCCGTTCTTTTAGAAATGAACGAGTTTCTTTTTTGATTCCAAATAGAACAAAATAATCTCCTCAAAAAGCACTCTCAAGTCCCAACTAGCATCATAAATGATTTATTTAAAGTTTATACTATTTTCCGTCGACGGGACGACGATTTCTAAGAATTATAATATATTATAAGAAATATTAATATAGTGACAAAAAGTTTGAATAGTTAACGTCGATATTCGATAACGATCATTAACTGAACAGTACACACACTGAGAAAATATATATTTCAATTTCAATTATTTACATATAATATCTGTGCAAATTGAAACTCGAAAGGAATGAAAAATGTGATTCTTTTTCCTTGAAAAAAGAAATCCTCGTTTCTCGTTCTTTTTTTCTTTTTATGAAAAGGAATTCGTTCCTTTTGAAATTCGTTTCATCCAAACACTGATATGATTTGTCACGATGTCGTGCTCTGCCGGAGACCCTAGAGAATGTAGCTGTGTTGTAGACGGTAATCATTAAATGTACATTCAAAATACAAATTACCGAAGACATAATAATTTATTGTTTGTGTGCATACGAAACGGTATAATTGCTCGACACACACATGCCCTGATGGATAAATGCATCATAATATTAATAACCATAACGGTGTTATCGTCTCGATTATTAAAGAATTACGGTGTATTTTCGAAACAATATAATAATAATTCAACCGCGATAGTTGTTAAAAAAAAGACAACGCCGCCGCCGCCGCCGCGTGACACATAAACTCCACCGTGTACAATGAATACTAAAAAATAATAACTATCGTTAAACTACATAATATATTATAATAACCATGTAACAAAACGTTTTAGATTGTTATAATAATATTTATACATTGTGTGCTAGATAATTTGGTCACAATTACGCCGCTGTACAACTTGTTCGCGTATTTTACTGATTTATATAAATATAATTTTTTTTCACCTCGCGACAGCTTTACGGTCGCGAGTTTTTCTACACCTCGCACCCGATTTACGACAGGCGATAATAATATATATTCTTCGGATCGATTTAATATAATAATAATTAATCGTTGTATATTATAATAATATAATGCCAACAACATTTCACGACGTGCACCTAAATTTATCAGACGTAAAGTATTACAATAATAATTAGACAGTGTAATAGTTTCGATGGATGATGGTTTATAACACGAATAACACCTACCCGCGTACGTCATAATATTATTACTATAAGAGTTTATTATTATTATTATTATACAAGTGTTGCAAGTCCGACACGCGCGCGTGTAAAATACAATTATGATTATAATAATATATAATAATTATACTGTTAAAAACACCGATGGCAGGTACGATGTTTTTTTTTTTTTTTGTTTTGTTGTTGTCGAATTCGTGCACGATAATATGGCACTGCACCCAACGCGACAAAGCTTTTTATATTATTATTCGATAATTTAGTAATTAACGATATTATATCGTCTATATGCATCATATATATAATATATATGATCAACTGCAACGGGCGGCACTTCTGGCACGGGCGTAAAAGTGAAACGGCCAATCAATAAAGATTAATAATAATAATATGCGTTATTCTGAAACGAGACCAGATTTCAAGGGTACGAGTAAAATAATAATCTACGACGACGGTGCATTGTGTTGCGATATTATTATTATAATTATCTACGCGCACGCACGCGTCACAGACATGTCATATGCTGATATAATATTATACAAGTACTCAATTGAAACGCATAATTACGTCGCGGGGACCGCCAATTAATATTTCTGGAGGACCAGTTTAGGAATTCCGGAAGTATTATATTCGGTGATCGTCAGTAATGCAATAACGAGCCTGGCCCGACCAAAATCGTACCCTACCCTTTTCGGCCGATTCTCTTTTCGACCAAAACAAAACGTTTAATAAATTATAATATATTTTAATATAGAGAAATATAAACATCTTTTACAATTTTATTAACATAAAAAATATTATAGAAAATTATTAAATACATAAGTTGAATAATATAGTATAGTATTAATAATATTTGATCGGTGGTCGTCGTGTTTGATCGTGATGGAAACTACCATACATGGGTTACAGGTATATTGTTTAATCTACCATGACTGATCGTTATACGCATTATTATTAATAATAATAATAATCTATATTTTGTTTAGCAGTATTGATGTTTACAAAAATGGAATTACATATTATATTGTTATTTTACTGCTTCGTCCATCACTTAAGATAAAATGCTTGTTTTGATAGACGAGAGTCTCTACAAAAATGATAATAAAACTGATAATAATAATTATAGAAATGAATTAATTATAAAATAAAATAAAATATACATGTTTAGCTTATACTATTGATATAAACCATATATTATTGTATTATTAAAGAGTTGTCTATTAGGTGCATTTAGTAATTATTGACAAAAATTATATATTATTTATTTATTTAGATATTATTATACACATTGTATATATCTTATATTTTTAATAATTTTCTATGTATTAACGTATATTATTTATTAAACTTTTTTATTTTTATCGAAAAGTGAATCGGCCGAAAAGGAGAGGTTACGATTTCGGTCGAAAAGTGTCTCTCCCGTAAAAATACGTATCACACACGTTTGTCCGAAGAAAGTAAAGGCGAAATCGGTAAACTACACAACGAGAACTGATCGATCAATTATTATAATTCACAGTCAAAAATAATATGATTTAACAAAAAAAAAAAAAAAGATTGGCGGTTCTTGTCCGGATAAAATTCAGTCACAAGCCGCCCGTTTTGTGATCCCCGATGTACGTGTATATACCAGGTGGCTAAGTGGCGCTCCTCGGACGACATTTTATCCGCAGACAAGGAAAAAAAATGTAAAACCGATAATATTATAAGAATGCCGTTGTTCAAGTGTTGTAATCTATTGTTTTTGTTCATTAGTTTTTGGTAACAGATATTAAACTGTGGTTGCGAAATAGGTATATCTTATGGCTCGTATTATTATTTTCAAACTATTCAAATAATTGGGCGAAGGGGTGACCGTCTGCCGATTACGCGTATAAGTCAGTCTGTCAATTACCGTTGACCGCTTAGACTTTTTTTTTGAGATCGATCCACCAACGAACACCTGAAATGATAACGAAGATAGCGTGCACTGATCACACACCCGATTTCAAGCAGTCTAGTCGGGTGCAAGACTTGCCCGCATTTTTCCTACTAAACGATTTTTTATTTATACTATAATAATACATTTTTTTTTGCGTCGATTCAAATATTTGTACAATATTAAATTGAGTTTTCATTACTTACAATTTTATTATAATATGATGTTAAAGATAAAATTATGTTCTTTAAATTGTATGACCCGCAAACAATTTCTAAATTCTTAATGACGTGGGCCTTTGAAAATATGAATTGTTGACCCCTGCTGGTATGTACAATATACTAATATTATTATCATTATTATTATTATTAAGCTATTCCGCAGCGATCATCGATTTTATTATAGCGGAGACCCATATCGTGTTTGTAGACCACGACACGCGTCAATAAAACAATCAAAAGAACAAAAAACAAAAAAAACAAAATCCAATGGCTAAACAATAAACTCGTATTAATTGTTTCGGATATTAAATATTTGATGCGTTTTGTTATATAATATAATAATGATAATAATAATTACACTTTCAATTTCAAACTGCGGGGAAAAAACACCCTTTGAATTCACTACTGTTGAAAAAAAAACGTAATACACTACAGAGTTATACGATACAATATTTGCTTACATCCAAATTTTTTTCTCGATATCTACAAAAAAAAAAATAGAAACTGTAGATAGGAACAAATCATTCAAATTGTATTCTGTGATAATCTTCACGAATCCCGGTAAAAAAGATCAAAATGATAGAAATATAATACAATTTCGGTATAATTACAGAATATATTATACAATCTATTTATTGTGTTTTCAATATTTTTCTATGATATTATAAACCTGTTTTCGGTGTACCTGGTATTATGTAAAAAAAAAACACAAAATAGAATGATCCTACTTATCTAATTCGTGAAAAAAAAACCTAAAACTAAACCAAAAATATTTCTGTTGTTTCATGTATCTACGAATAATATTTTTAAGCTCAAAAATGTAATATTATTATTAAGTTAAATTATTTTTAAGCTATTAATATAGTCATTATTGTTGATGATTATTGATTTTTTTTATAAATATTTGATGTAATTATCCTAATTTGTAAAAAAAAAAAAATCTAAACTAAACCAAAAATATTTTTAAAACATTAAAATATTATACAATTATTTATATATAATTTATTCTGTTTAATTTATTACAAAAGATTTTTTTCCCAATTTACACAAGTTTTATAATATCTAACCTGGCAATCTAGTTTATTATCTGTATATCTGTGATTATATAATATTTTTTATTTATATTATCATTTTGGTTTTTTTTTGTTTTTTTTTCATTGGTTTTTATTTTGGTTTTTTTCTACATACCATCTACACACTTACTGCACGATACGTCCTTATATATATATATATATATCAAAATCATAACAGGTTTTTGAAAAAATCTCAAAATACACTTAAAGTGTTACAACAAAACTGTTCAAAAAAAAATATTATATTTTATAATCAATGCTATTAGGCCTACAGTTCTCTATACCAATCCACCGTTCCTATATTATACAATTATAATTTATTATAATATATCGGCAGCAGTCAAAGTATCTGATAATAAATTTAGAAACTGAATATGTATAGTCTTAATCTTAATATGCAATTTGAAATCAAATCTTTGTTCACATTTTACTCATATAATATAAAACAGTATTTATACACTCTAAAACATTTTATACGTTGGATTAACAATATTTTAAATACGAAACCTATTATAATGATAGGAAATAATATATTATACTAAATACGCGTCGTGTAAAACATTATCAAATACTTAAGTGAATCTTTGTGACAGTTAATTTATAATGCACTTTTATCATTATATATACATATTCTAATAAACGATGAAAATCTTTTTCAGATTTTAAAATGTTATTAACCGCAATGAAAATCTTTTAAAATATACGTGCCTATAGCAAATGTTTTACATAATAAATAATATTTTTTTGTTATGTGACAAACAAATCTATTATAAGTGGTAACAATATAATATAAGTTATAAGTGATAAATACAGTTTGAAATATTGTTAAAACGTATAATATATTACAATATATTTTCATATAAAACGTATATTGTTATAACTTACATATATAGTTGTTAATTATTGTTATATTGAGTAATTTAAAAATATTATGTTATTTCATGGTAAAATGTGAATAGATAAGAAAAAATAATTTCATAAATGGAGAGTGACTTTGAAATTACTTCTAAGCAATTGAAAGTGGGTAATATTTCTGCGATAACATAATAAAATAATGATAATAATAATGAGTAGTATGCTAATTATAATAAAATACTCAATTTTATGCGTCTAAATACATTTATTATGTGATACTCGTAAGAATGATTTTATGAACTAGACATCGGGAAATACTTAATTGTCCAGATTAAATTATTACGGACAAAAATTCTTATCTCCATAAAACTTAAAAAAAAAATCGAATTCAAACTTCTAGGTATTGCAGTTATTATTATTGTTATGTATCGTCTATCTAATCGTTGAGTAGACAATTTGATTTATGGTACAGAACATGAATAGAATATGGAATTAAAAATAATAGAATAATTATATCGGAGTGCATTATTATTTCGGTGGTGAACGATTCCGCAAATTTCATATATATACATATATATACACGATTCCGCATAATTTTAAATGTAACGTTGCCATTCCGAAAATAATATATTATTGTAACAAGGGTAATATATATATATATTAAAAAAACTTTCAGGAAAACATGATTTTAGTTTAGATTTTACACATTGTTGAATTCATTGGATTATCGTGTTTAATATTGTATTTGTACTCATGTGTTAATTATTTTCTTACGAGGAGATATATTTTAGATTGGAAATTTCCTAAACATTAATTTGATGTAAAAACTCGTTTTTTCCTATGACAACAACATTATCAAATACCAACTGTCAAAAGTCCATAAATTTAATTTTGCAGATAAAGTATACGATAAATATAAATTACTACCTATATAATAATATAATATGAAATAAAATTATTTTTGTTTCAATACTTTCCCAAATTCTAACATTTACGGGTGAAATGAATTCAGTCAGTGGCATATTTCGATATTGACACCATTGAGTTCTTTTTTTTTTAAAAAATGATCAGTTCATATATAAAGTTAATTAATTCAGAGCGAAGAAGATAATTAGCATTAGTTGACTTATATAAGTACAAATTTTTTCACTTAATTCTTGAAACTAATTGTATTACAAAGTTTAAATAAAAAAAAAAACAAACAAATACAGATTTGTTGGGTATCGTAATAAAGACGGTGTTCTGAAATGGAGGTGTTTAAGTAATGAAAATTAAACGCGTTCATTTTTTCTGGACTTGAAAAAAACTTTTGTTTGTGACTTTTTCGGCAGCCATAGTTATGCTGCAGATCTTCAGACAAAATTAGATAGGCAAGTTTTAAAAGAAAATTGCAAACGGAAGGCTGAAGAATCCATTTCTACAGGCCAGTAAAAATAATCAGATTAGAATTACTGAAGTCACAAGTCCCTACAGCAATTAAATGTTCAGATATTACATCAATAAGATAGGCTATGTATGATAAACGTCGAAAACAAATGTCCACACTACCCAAATCGTTAGACAAAGCTTTGGAAGAATTAAAAAATTTGCAATTGGACGATTGCTTTATGCATAAAAACCAGCAATTTATTCGTGCTCCAGCAAATGAAAATTTTGTTTGTATAACAACGGCTGATAATATTTTATTTTTAACACAAAATTGTACAGAATTATTTAGTAATGGTATATTTGAGTATTTCCCTAAATATTTTTTGCAGTTATACACAATACACTAGTTAAAAAGTGGATTCTATATTCTATTATTATTATTATTTTTTTTTAAGATAAAAGCAAAAGCACTTACATTAAAATGTGGGAATTTATGAAAACAGTTTGTATTGAAATGGGCTCATATATATTGAATTTGAAGACCCTTCATGTAGACTTTAAATTAGCTGTCCACCAATCAACAATCACAGTTTTCCCTGATGTCAGTATAAAAGGATGATGATGATATTTTTATAATTACCTATTAACTATTTAAAATATAATTGAATTATTATGTTTTATATTTCTATTATGTCGTTAAACTGTTTATTTAACAATTGATTAAGTAACCCGCTACTTGTTTTTTTTATTAATCAAACAACTAAAATTAAAGAAAACATTTGTCAAGAATAATGAGAGAAAATAATTGTATGGTAACGATGCATTTAAAATTATACGGAATTGTGTATGTATATCAATGGCTATTAAAATCTACACGATTCAGCAAATTTTGTGGAATCGTGTTATAGCTTATTATTTACATTGATATTGTTAAGCGCTGCTTAAACTGTGTTCGTTGAAATGCAATCAGTTCGAAACTACTCACGAAAAACTTGTCTAAGTTCGATACCTAATATAATAAAATATTGTGTCACGGTTCGAATAGAGAATATAACAAAATTCGTCTGCCCTATCCTACTCCGATTTCCGACGAACCGTTTGGAAAAAAAAAATTACAAAGAAGCATATAATATTATAATTTTTATTATGTCATTCGTATGATAACGCACGTGACGTGGTTAGGTGGCCGTTGTATTAATAATTATGTTAACCCGAAACTGTCGAACTCTGTACATCCGTACACATAATACCTATAATAATTTGAAATCTATAAAAACTTCCGTTAACCTTTGTCCCCAATAATAATAATAATAATAATAAATCGTAAATAATTGCCGTCTTCATACGTGATCGGGTCTGCTACCGAGTGCCGACCGGTTCGTAAACATTCTGACGCACATCTGATTAACATATTATAATACAAATATATTTAATCAACTGTAATCATTATATTAATAGGACAATAATACATGGGTACCTACATATTATTATATTATATTATACTAATATTCTAATATCAATTTAATTATTAAATCCAATGGTGAATTCGCATCATGGGGATATAACATGTTAATAAACGTATACAGTAAACAGAAACAAGCACGTTAACTCGTATTTAATAAACGCGGACGTGTAATCAGTATAATATTATAATATACAGGACGATTCGCTAAGCATCGTTATTCAAAATATGATTTTTTGAAATTTTTCTAATATAAATTACATTGCATTCTTGAGATTTTTTTGTATACATCTAACTTAACAAAGAGTGTCTCGTGGAGGCACAAACATCTGTTTTTAAAACGAGAACACATCCTGCACATATATTATTTAGTGAATAATTTTCCCGAATAGTTTTTGATTTATATTTAAGTTTTTTTATTTATTTGACTTCGTGAGTACCTACTATATACAGATAATAAGTCTATAATAATTGAGTCACGGGGGGGGGGGGCTATGATGATTTAAACGTTTTAGTAAATACGCTTAATATTAATTTATCAACATTTGTAATTAAAAAAACCGTTTTTAAAAACGTTGTTAATAATATAGTATAAACATTTTAATACCTTACAGCGAACAGAAAACCTACTATATTCGATATTTTGAATTGGGTACATCGACGTTTTCAAAAAAAATTCTCCGCCAAATAATTTACAGTGAAAAAGGAGGATTCTCATCTGAAAAACAGAGGTTTGTACCTACCTACACTGTAAGGCATTTCTTATGAGTACCTAGTATAAATAATCTCAAGAATTTGAAAATTGAGTATATACCTCTATATATTTAAAAATTAAAAAAATCAAATCTTGAATAAATTTTTTATTTAAATGGGAAAATGAGGGGTGCTTGGCGACTCATCCTATATTTGATGTATATATAATATTATGTGTTGTGTGCATAAAGACGTTGATATTTGCGAAAAACAAGTCATTCGAGATTATAATAATACAGTCGTTTGACTGTTGTACCGCGGCAGTATTTTATATTTGCCCATACTGTTTGTCTTATTTAAAATCGCAGTAGGACAGCAATATATATCGTATTGTTTATAGTAAAATGTGCGGAATTTCGATGTACAATTACAGTGCACAACGAAGTTGAGAAAATTAATTTAAATGACGAATAATAAAAAGACAAATGAAAATAAAATCGTCCACACAGTAAATGTTATATTCTTTAACGAAAAATTACCGTTATTATTGTAGTACCTTTTTGATTTTTTGGTCGAAATTTATTTGTATTACGATATTACTTATAGCATAATACCTATTGATAATATTGGTAACTACTATGCACTGTTAACGATTGAGAAAGCATTTTAGAAAATTATTTTTAAAAGTTAACGGACGGGATGCGCACTATAATAGGTATATACTCGTATTATGGATATATCAGCACGATCGTTTCGAAGTATCCTGTGGAGGCACAAACATCTGTTCTTAAAATAAGAATTCCATCCTACACATATATTATTAAGTGAATAATTTTCCCTAAAGGTTTTTGATTTATTTGACTTTGTGCGTACTGCTACTATATATGGATAATAAGTCCATAATAATAGGGCCACGGAGGCTAAGATGATTTGAACGTTTTAGTTTGTACTTATCTACATATAACACTGCTCATAAGTGTACCTAGTACGAAAAATCTCAAAAATTTGAAAATTGAGTAAGTACCTGTAATTCAAAAATCAATTTTCGAATGAATTCATTATTTTAATGTTAAAATGGGGGGGGGGGGTGCTCAGCGTTAATGTATATATAGTATTGTGTGCGTCAAAACGTGGATGTTTGTGAAAAACAAGTCATTCGAGATTATAATGATATAGTCGTTTGACTGTTGTACCGTGGCGGTATTTTATATTTGCCCACACTATTTGTCTTGTTTAAAATCACAGTAGAATAACAATATACATAGTAAAATATGCGGAATTTTGGGATACATATAGTGCACATGAAGTCGATAAAATTAGTTGAAATAACGAATGATAAAAAGCCAATTGAAAATGACATCGTCCACACAGTAAATATTATTTCTTCAACGAAAAATGACCGTTGTATTATAGTAGGTAGGTTAGGTTAACCTATTTGGTTTTTCGATTGAAATCGATCTGGAATATGATATTACCTATAGCATAATACCGTTAACTATTATGTAATATTTTGAAAGCATTTTAGAAAATTTTTTAAAAAGTTAACGGACAAGATACGCACTATATATATGGAGATATCTACACGATCGTTTTACATTTGAAAGCAATGATAAATACTTACATTTAGGAAACGGTTCGTTGTGTACGTTATATGAATAACTTTATGTTTCAATTTAAGGTACTATATCCAAAACTAAGACCTTATTAAAAAAAAAAAAATAAATCATCGCATTGATTCGTGAAATTAATAAATATTTGACCATGATTTAAAATAAAATAGACAGCACTTATGGAAAATACGAACAAGGAGCTGTTTAAATTATTATGCTTTAGTCATAGTTATAATAAGTAACAAATCTAAATCATTTTCAAAACTAAAATCATCAATTTTATATAATAAAAGTTATACGAGTAGGTATACGTTTTGACATTTCAGAATATTATTTTATTGAACTAACAATTTCCGTATAATGTTTAAGCCAATAAACAATGTAAATATCAAGTCTCCAGAGGTATATATTTTGTTAATTTCAATTAAACAAATGATAATTTGTTTTCTTAAATCAATTCCGTTAAAATCATTCACCAAACATTATAGATATTAAATAAATACAAAATAATTTGCGTCATATTATATAATATAACTTGATACAATTTTTGTCAATTGGTTCAAATCGTAAAACACGATGGTAACATATTATTATATTACATAGTGCATATATAAACTGTGATATTGTTATTTGTTTTAGGTACTTTATAGTTTATTACAACAATAATAATATAATATTGTCATGAAAGTGACGGAAGAGAAACGAAGCATTCGAATATCCTCGAGAACGAGATAAAAATCGAACATAAACGCATTATATACATTGACAATTAATTATTTTTAGGTTAGGTTAGATATTCTCCATAAAAACTTTATGCAGCTAATCCAGCAAAGACTCGATCAATCACAGTCGGGATAAAAAAATACCCTTAATTTAATTTCTACAGGTTTCACAGAGGGAAAATCTGCACCACTGCACGTGAGTGATGGGTGGTGAGTGGTTTATAGTCCAGGTTAGGGCCGGATTTAAGAGGGGCACCGGTGGGCTATTGCCCGGGAGCGTCACACTTTAGGGACGGAAAAATTTTCTCAGATAAAATTAACGAACAATTCAATTTTTCTTCGTAAAAAGAACGTTAAATTTTCAAATCTCAGATGTGAAAAAACAATTTTTAATAAATTTCTAACAAAATAATCTGGTTTTTTTTTTATTTTTGCCCGATTATTTGTAAAACTCTAAGCCCAGGCGTTCATAAAAAACTATTGTGAATTAACGCTCGGATTTTTTTTTAAATTACATTAATATAATAACTTATGAAGAGCCTTGTATTACGTTTTCGAATTTTTGAAAAAAAAATTTAGCCACTATTTCACTATGATGGCCTATTAAAAAAAAAAAAAAAACTATTGAAAATTGGCGCCATAAAATTTAAGCCCGCGGGACCGCAAATTTTTTTAATACGGCCCAGAGTCCAGCAATAATAATTATTACCCTTTGCTGCAGTTGTTGTTGTTATAGTGACAAGTGACAATAGTATAATAGGTAACCGACAGCTGCAGTGCAGCAAGACATGATACGCATAACAATACGATTGATATTACAACTATTAAATCGTAAACAATAAAAACGCGCAATACAACGACGACGATATTATTACAATATTGCGTTAACAATTTTGTATGTAATCCCGCGAGAAAATATAATATAAAATTATGTCGTACAAGATAAATTGATTTTGAACGGCTTCCGGCAGTGCGGCTGCACTTTATCGACAGTTTATATGTCATACTCGCGCATTACGCCTTAAATAATAACGATATCGCCGCGGCACAACCGCGAACTGTTTAATATTATTATTATTATTTTTATTATTACATTATCATCGCCATACAATGTCAATCAACGCGATGGAAATAAATCTCTGTAGGTGTATTGAATAGCAAGCAGCCACGATTGTGCACAATAGTATAATATAATATGATATTATTATTATGAGATGTACGCATTTATTAGATCTGCAGTCGAACACACGTCTGCGTTATATTATTATAATATCAAATCGAAACCGTAACAACAACGACAACGACAACAATGACGGTCGTCTATACACATACATACGATATATAATATACCTACACAACTGTTTTACCGAACGGACACCTGTGTGCAGGTATATACAATATTTTACCCGTTCGAACGGGGAAAAAATGACGAGGAATTCGCAGAACACAAAGTGAGTATTTCCTCTTCTGTTATGGATAAAATAAAAAATCAACTTAAGTAGGTAGGCGGTATCCATTATTATCGTGACGCGTCCGTTTCAGTGAGTTGTCCGTTTAAACGCTACCGCATCACGAGACCCCGTGTGTTTATAATGCAGTTACACACGTGCATTGTAAACCTATTTAGTATATTATTATTTTTTTTAAATAATAATACGAAACTCGCCGGTATTATAATATATTATTTTGCAAGTAGGTACCCGCGAAAATAATTACGATTATTCACACAGTTGTTGTTATTATTGGCTCGTATGATACGAGACCGACGAGTATCCGGGTAACACGGTTACAGGTAGGTAGGTAATAATAAGTTGTTGCTAAGTGTAATGACTATGCACATCGCCGTACTATTCGAACTATTTCGCAACACGATTCCGAAATTACGAGTTTAACGCGATCCGATCGTTGTCGCGAGCCAAGAGGATAAATACGATGTGATATCAATACGAAATGTTTATAAATACGTTTTATGATTGAAATAAAAATTCATAATAACAAAAGGTAAATTTTGGGTTTTGTTAATGAGACGCGAGCCGCAAGTTGGCCATCTTTGCTATGTATAATATTGATGTGGGCAGTTTTCGATCAAAATCGTATTCTTTCCTTTCGGCCGATTCACTTTTCAACCAAAACGAAAAATTTAATAAATTATATACTTTAATCTATAGAAATATAAATATTTTATATAGTTTTATTAATATAAAACATAATTTATAGAAAATTATTAATACCTACATATTTTAATTTTTGTCATTAATTATTTGATCTTATATTTTTAATAATTTTCTATATTATCTTTCGTTTGTATTAAAATGAATTATTTATTAAACTTTTTGTTTTGGTCGAAAAGTGAATCGGCCGAAAATGGAAAGATACGTTTTTGGTCTAAAAGTGTCTCGCTCATATTGATATCGTGTCGACTGTCAATGGTTAACAATATAATAATAATTCGTTTGTCATACTCGAAATTTAAATCGTTATAATAATAATATTATACAATTCCGATTGCCGACCGTCGTTTATAATATGTATGCATTCGAAGGTATCTACATTTTGAATGTATCTGCATATTATTGTATCTAGGTAAAAGGCGTCGAAATAAATGTTATATCTGTTGCCGGTTTCGGTTTACGTAGATTATATATACACATATTATTGTAATGTACAAATTTCTACAAAACACAATCACAATTCGCGTACAGAAGTGATAAATCACATTTGAAACTTCTATAAAATATAATAATGTATTATAATGTGAGATAACCATAATATTCTTTATCAAAAATTATAGTGCATTGCTCATATTATGCGAAAATATCAATGTTTTATATTTAATCGAAAAACATCCGGTGTCGTTTTAGCACTCGATAAATTAAATAATTATTGTTAACACACGAATGGTATGGATAGGTAGCTCCTAATTTATACGTCCAATAAAATATATGTTTAATTGCCCGGCGCGAGTTCCTTCGAATTTTTAGACTATAATGTTTTGCGATCGAATTAATCACGACGTGCATTATAAATTTAAAAAATAACGCGGGCATCTATATACTGTTATAACGTGCACCGTCCGTCTATCTATGTATATATAGGTACCTACCTAATATGAATATTCATGGATTTATTCAAATTGTTTTGTGTGGCAGACGCGAAGAAATTTTATTTACGGCATAATATAATAATAATAATAATAATAATAATAATACGATATTGCAATAATAGTAGAATATAGAATATTTATAGCCAATAACGAAAAAATAAAAAAACAAAAAACGATGTATCAATAATAACTACGGTATAATATAATCATTAACATTACCTCTAATTGCTATTAAGACGAACTGGTCGAGAGTCTTGTGAAGCACACGAGCTACCACATTCGCAGTCGAGCTAACTGGTTACCATAACACTAACGAGACTGCTTAGCGTATGTCCATAGTCAATATCAGTGTTGATAATTTAAACTGTTCAAGATTGCTGTTAGCGCCTCTGTGAGAGACGTTTAATAGTTTTAACCATGGTTTTAGATTTTTTTTTTATTTTTTCTTACTAGAAAATGTTCAATAATAACTACACACGCAACAATTACACCGCGATACATTTACTACATAGCGATTGAATACAAATATACAATATTAATTAATTATCGTGACCTCATACATTATATTTATTATGTACTTTCGATGCATTATGCCAATAATGAATTGATTTTTTTTCGGCAAGTATTGAACCTTGAAACGTAAAAACTATTAATGATATTATAAACAATCATATCATAGTACATATAATATATAACATTACGTATAGTATTATACTATATTACACACCACACACACACACACACACACACACACACACACACACACACACACACACAGTAGTATTTAATGACAAATTCAGCTTATTTTATATTTGTTTAATCTAAATAATATGCAAATTACTAACTAATATTCATCATAAAATATGTCTGTTATACTTTGACGCTATACATTATATTGTAAATGGAATTAATTCTGTAAATAAATAGGCATTGTAACTATATTTTAACCACTATACATTTGCATACATTTATTCGACAATTTTGTCTTAGCCGACGAAAAATAACCACGGACGTTTTAGACTTATAAATAAAATTTGAATATTATATTCTCTCACTAATAAATTTTAAAAAAAACTCAATATAGAAATGTTTTTTGTGAGAAAAGTGTTTACATTTGTGCAGTTTCAATAAATTTTTTTTTCAATTACCTACTTACAGACATTCACGGAATTTATATAAAATTAGTAGCATTTTATTGCTATAATTAAAACGATTTAATTACATATTTTGTTCAAAAGTTATAATATCACAAACCAATATAATGTATGTTTAATGCCCGCGATCAGAATGGGTTCAATTAATTTCATATCATAAACGATAAAGTGTAACTACATTTAAACTCAAGTAGGTATATGTATACATTTTACATAACACAGTACATCCATTTCGTTATAACACTTAAGAATCATCAAAAAATTATGCGAAAAATTAAAAAGTAAGATAAGGCTGCGCGTTTTCATGAAGTTAGGAAAATATAAATTGTATATTATATTTATTGTAGGTATACAGGTACGTTAAAGTCGGTTTAGGTTTGTTAGTTATTAGTTTATTTCATTTGTAGTACGTACACCTAATAATTATTATTGGAAATCTGTATGCTGTTTACACAATTATATCTCAATTGGAACTTGGAACCGGAAACCGACCGTCCGTTGTATACAAGATGATTCGTTTAGGTGTATACACTCATTATTTCAAAAAATGTAATCTTTTTTTTTTAAATTATTTCTTCACATTATTATTAATGCCATTGTAAAAAAACATTTTCTTTCGCAATTTTTTATCCTTATCATTTATTTAAGTTTTTAATTTTTTAAATTACAACATATGCATTTGTTATTTTTTCTTATTCTTAAAAAGAATATTTTTCGGAGTACTTCGATCGAAAAATCGAATTTCGAACGAGTAGTTCACTATAGTTACGAGAATTTAAAGCTTAGATAAATGGAGTAGAGTGACACAGAGTATCTACCTTGTATAATGTTGGTCCTCCCTCGTAGATGACTCCGAGGACTCTCTCCTAATCTAATAAAATTTAATACTTAGGTATAATTAATTATAAACCCGTTCGGAGTTCGATTTGTATGTATCGAATATAATCTAAAACATATGCAGTATCAGAATATAAAATAAAAAAATGTATGTCATCATTAAAAAAACTAAATAGTATAATTTATTTTCAAATATAATGTTTTTTTTATCACATAGAATTATGTAAAATAAAAGTTTTAAAAACGGTTAATAAGTTTTCAAAATAATGAGAAGAGACATTTAAATGGATCACCTTGTATTTACATATTATAGTATACAAATATTGACTTTAAATTTTCAATATGTGTGAATAAGAAAAAATAAAATAGTATTTAAATATCACCTTTATACAGTATACATAATATAAGATCTCCTATATATAATGTGATTAACCAAACATGCTCATGCCTTTTTTTCTTTTTGGAGTTTTTAAATATACTCATTAATACTATTGTTATTACAATATTTTCAAATTTTTGAGATTTTTCGTATAACTTAAAAAGTGCCTTGTGGAAACTTCTGTTTTTTAAATGAAAACCTCCCCTTTTTTACTGTAAATTATTTAGGGGATAATTTTTATGAAAATGTTGACATATCAAAATCAAAATTCGTTTCTTCGAGAAGTTTTGAGTTATTTGATTTTGTGTACTACTTAATATAATCATTTATAAAAATGGCTTAAATATAATACATGCAGGTACTAAATTCAATATTCCATCTATTTTATATTTTCGTAAAACTCTTTTTAAGAACTATTATTATTCCTAGTACAAACATTTTAATAACTGAAAAACTACTTGTTCAAATTTTGAATTATTAGGTACACAAAAGTTTTCAAAAAAATTATCTATTAAATAATTTATAGTAAAAAAGTAGGGTTCTCATTTGAAAAATACAGAAATTTGTATCACGACAGGACATTCCTAAAGTAGTACACATAAATTCAATAATAAGAAAAAATGGTCTTCGAGTATATTTAAAAATTTTAAAAATCAGAATTTGAATAAACTCATTGTTAAAGGAAAACAGCGGTAATCATGCGTCAACCTGTATATATTGAATTGTAAGATAACGTTTAAAATATGATAATATAATACAACATTAGATGCTAATAAATAAAACAGCTAATAATTAAATTAATGATGAAAAATGAATAAGACTTTCCGGAAAATTCAAGTTGGCATCCCAATTTCTTATTTTATTTTGTACTATCTCGGCTGAATCCAATCAACTTAATTAAAATTATTATTCATTTAGCTCGCAATCAGGTACAGTAATATGTCCATAGTTTATTATAGTTTGCCATAATACTAATTATTAATACTATCTAATCAATTATTTAGTTTTATACGTTATATAAAATAATTATGGAATATAAAATCGTTATTAAAGTTTTACTGACGGAACATATAATAAATTACATACATACACACACAAAATTTGCAAAACAACATATTGTTGAGGTCAGGTTAAGTAAACAAAAACGTTCGGAATTTATTTACAGATATATTGTGGTTAATAACGCGGTCTAAAATATAACATATGATTAGGTATCTATCGAATAAGAATAATTTGTCCATACATTATATCTAGTCAACAATTGAACAATGTAAAAATATGACTTACCTACTGCCGTACACGTGAGTATACGATATAAGTTATAACTACTTAAGTATTATCATGAATAATTATTGTAATATTATATCAACATGTTGTATTCATTGTAATATATTATTCAATAAAATGATTAACAACATTTTAAGCGTCAGTATGTTAACTGTCAGGTACATGTTATACCTAGGTGTATTATATATCTATAATATATGTCATTAACTAATAATGTAATATTAAGACTAAAAAATATTAAACATTTTATAGGTTTTTTACCCGATACATGACATCGTTTGTGATAGTGTTTGTACGGTCTTGTATGAATATTAATTTAATACGATCCCAGCGATTATATTGTTTTTGATTTATGCCGTATAAAAATATACAGTTGAATCGTGCAATAGATGTAATCCATCCACTGAAACAAGTTCAGAAGGTTCGAAGGTTCGCGAACCTAGGCAGGTAATCTATAGACACGTCGAAATATGGCACGACCCTATGTCCTGATCGTTTTGGAGATCGTTTGCGAGCTGCATGTGACGAGAGGCTGATGGTGTTAGATGTAGATTTCACTCACCTCGGTTCTTAACCACATGTCATAATGCTCTTCATTGTCTCGGACCAGTGAACGGAACGACACGTTATTATTCTATATAATATAATATTAGGCTGGTATATTATGTTGTCTGCCGCGATATTAAAAAAAAAAAAATTTGCGATTTTGACAAAAAAAAAAACAGCTGGTAAACTAACCGATTCGACTAAATTGTTACGTAACAATGATATACCTATTAAAATGCGTCAAAATAAATCGGGATCGATATCGCTGAACATAATTTTAATTGCTCGAACAGTGCAAATCATACAAGCCACTTATAGATTTTTTTCACGAGTATACAATATGGTATTAAGGTGCCCACCGATAGCAAAATATTACAAGTGCGAGAACAAAAAAAGATAAAATAAAAAAAAAAATACGATTATTGTTTACATATAATTTATATGAGTGCATACATTATATTTTTAATGATTTTTAGACACGTTGTTGTCCTCTGAATTCTATACACGTGTGAGGCACCTATATATATATATATATATATATATTAGTTTTACGAGCAACCAATTTGAAATCGTAAAACGTAGTGATTACAAATATTTTCGTACAACAATAATAATTTATTTTTACAGTGATTTGTTTGATTTGTTTACGAACTTGTAAGGTTTTATAAGCCTTGTCGAATATCAAATAGTATGATTGTTACTAATTTGTGAGTTAATATGGCGTTTAAATACGTCATACTTATATTACTAATTACAGCAGTATACGATTTTAAACATTTGAAAAAATGTATCGACCGAGTGCATAATATATAATATAACACGACTTAAAATAGTAGAACGTCTAATAATATATAGGTAAAAAATATAATATACACGTTATTATTTTTTATATTATAGAACAAGATAATAAGTATCGTATTAAAGTGCAATATATAGGTACCCCATACAGTGTTTTTAATTCGATTCTTATCCGATCGTTAAGTGTAATGTGCTTGTATTGCTTAAGACGAGCGTAGAAGTCTGTGCAGCAGTTATTTAAAGGACGAAATGTGCAATAATCATAATAATAATAATAATAATATTATATATGCGAATACGTGCTGTCATAAAATTAATATTGTGATCGAACATTCGAATGTCATACTTTTACCGGTGTAGTTACGAGTCTTATTGGACGTTGTCAACGTAAGTATGATGTACAGGATGACTTTTTAAGCATGCTCACCCCCATTTTTACTTTTAATAATACATTTGTTCAAAATCAGGTTTTTAAAATTATTTAGTACACCCGGAGACCATGTTTTCAAATTCCTATATTTGTTTTTTTTTTGTTGTTGTACTATACTCGAGGAGTGTTCCCTGTAGTGATACAAACTTTTATTTTTCAAACGAGAACCCCCATTTTTTACTGCAAATTATTTAGCGAATGATTTTTAAATATTTTCTTGAAAATGTTAATGTATCTAAATCAAAATTCCGAGTTGTTAAAATGCTTAATGATAATAATCCTTGAAAATGGTTCATACAAAAATATAAACTATATATAATATTAGATGTAGTATTTATTATACCTGGGCCATTTTTACAAATTTATATTGATAAATCAATTTAGTAATTACTTACATTTTAAAACCATATAATCTCTCCTATCTACTTAACCCATTACCCAAAACTACTTGTTCAAATGTTGATTAAGATACATCGAAATTCTCAAAAAAAAAAATATATCTGCTGAATAATTAAAAGTGAAAAAGAGGGGTTCTTGTTTGAAAAACAGAAGTTTGTGTTGTCACGGGACCATCCTTAAGTGGCACAAAAAATCTCTAGAATTCAAAAATATTATGATATTCAACAATTTTAATCGCCAAGTATTTACCCATCATTAAGTAAGTCATTATATCTTGTGATACAAATAGATTGAGTAGTGTGTCGGACAGTTAAGAAAAAAAGGATATAACATGCGTCTGTTTAGTGTATTATATCATAGCGATAACGAAGTTATAGACATATTTTATATCTACTGCAGATATTATATAATAAATTATTATGTCTGGCCCCCACTGAGTTGTCTGTTGTCTTGTCACGATGTAGAAAATATATAAGTCGACAATATTATGAGTCTTCGATCTTTACGGTTTTACAAAAATTTGACTGCTAAAAATAAACGCCCAAGTTCATTTGGTCACGAAGGAATTTCGAGCTGTTGCCGCCCACTCGCCCGTCGTTTGCACGTGCGAAACACTGCAATTACTGCACGAGAATACGAGTAGTACAGGTACCTATAATATAGATAAAAACCAACGTAAAAAAAAAATATCGTGTTTGAGTGTAAATATGAACGACAATCATAATAATATTCTATTATTATTTTTTTTTTCATGAGTACACGCAGTGCGGCAGTGGTGTATATTGAGTATAGATATATAACACTTTTGGTATGAGTGCGAATAGAGGGAGATCGTGGTGTACAGAAATAGGTGTTTTAAAGGGTTTTAATGTATTTATGACAAAAAAGGTCACTAGTGTATGAAAAAATAATTAGATCACAAAATGGCCAAATTCAAAGGTATGTAGTTTGCAGTGCCATGCCAACTAACATTGGCCACATAATATTAGTACATAATATATACATAATATTTGTCGCTCCTATTCCACACACAAATACTTAAACCTCAAAAATCGCTCACTGTGCTTTGGTGTCCCTAAAATTCGTGGCAACTTCGGCGCCCTAATGCATTTGTTCCCTCCCCCTTAGTTCGACCATGCCTAGGCGAACCCATTTTCGTCCGAAATCGAGCTTTTTGTTTTTCGTTCAAATGATCTTTCTTCTCTAAACTCAAAAAAAAGAGATTGGTTTTCGCCCAAGGTGATATCATTCATCATAAACGAAAAATCATTAAGGTTACCACTGTCCGCGAGTGTGTTGATACGAATCGTTTGAAATAACAAAATGCATCACTACGAATAGTATAATCAAGTTATCAATAAGTGTAATCGAATCGGACAAACTTTTTTACCAAAAAAAGTAGTTATTGATTTTAAAATGTTAAATACATATTGACTATTGCTGTTGCTGCAGAAGTTTGGCAATATAATTATTCATAAAATTGATTGTAGATTTCACCTCACACAGTCTTGGTGGCGAAGAATACAACAATTTGGTTTAGTCAGTGATTACAATGATAGTTCAGCAATTATTGGTAATTTGTTACATAGTACATTTGGTTTAATATTATTAGAACCCGAAGAAGTGTCTGATTGTTTTATTTTTTGGTGGGAAGGGGGTAGTAAAGACTTCGACAACTAAGGTCATTAACCCGTGGAACTTTGGTGGGAGGGTACTGTAGGGTTTTTACTACTTCAAAACCCATCCGGGAACTAGTAGTAGCGGGCGTTATTTACTCTCAGTCGCAGAACGCAACTGGGTCGGTAGCAGCCAACGTGCCGCGCCAAGTCACATCTGATTGTATTGTTGAGAATTTAATGAACGTTTGTCCAATTGATAATAAGCTTACAACATACTGCGATTATTTAACTGAAAATTATATCCAGAAGATGGTACTTTTCCTCCTAAACTTTGGGTACGTAACTCTTCAAGTTTTAGTTTAACAACGAATACATGTGAATCGTTTCACTCACACTTTAATAAAAATATTATATATTTTTAATTTATATTTAATTGTACTGTTTAAATTAATAACGACAACAAAAAAATATGTTTTATGTTTTATAGGTATTGGGTATATATATCGGCTATACGTCAATTAACTAATTGCTTGAATAACATTTTCAAAAAAATAACCAAAACGTTTTTTTTTGTTTACGATAAATAATATACTTTGGGCAAAAACCAAATCTCTGTTTTTTGAGTTAGGGTGTAAACATGTACGCCTCCCTGCCTATAGTTACGCCTATGCCAATGCCGTTATAAAATTAATAAACTATACAAGTATATGAATTGTTTAATTGTTGAGCTTATAATATAACAATTACTACACCTGTACATTATAATAATAAATAATAAGACATATAACGTGTATATTTAAATAATTTAATAAATTTTATTTTTTTTAAATAAAAAAAAACATAACTATTTGATGTCGTATTAACTTCACTTGTACAATACTTTCCTCGGTAGTTGGTAACCGTATGGATGGTATTATGTTAATTTTCTACGCATAAAATATGTTTAATGTATGTCAGTGGTGCAACCAGAATTTTTTTTATGGCGGTGGGGGAAGGGGTGGTCCAATCAAGTGATTTATTTCCAAAACATTTATTTTTATTTACATGCATAGTGTATATAGACATATGTTTATGACATAATTTTACATAATTTTAATTATTATGTACCTAGGTTAGTAAAAACAAAATAGTAATAATGATTTAAATTGTTTTATTAAAAGCAGGACCGCATCCGCGTGTGTTATCTCTCGCGCCTGGACCTTTTCAAATTCTTTTAAATACTTATTACTGTACTGTCCGTGAGAGTTCTTCACAGGATGGACATTTTTAAAAACATAATGGGATAAGTTTTTTTGGTAAATAAATATTTTTATGCTAACGCAAAAATTGGACTTAAAATCAAAACAGATTGACAATTTTAGATAGTATGTGTGTTGTGTTTAAACGGAGGTATAGACACGTCACTGCTATTGCACTCCACGTGCACCTCTTATCGCGCTGCACACTTATTAATTAATGGTATATTATAATTGTTGTTTTTCTCACTCAACGTGACCAGGGCTGGCGCCAGGCACTACCGGAAATTCCTGGGAACGATCCGGGGAATACAAAAAACGTGCAATCATAACAATTTTTTCGTTGTTGTTTTTTAGTTTTTATAGACGGTCACATTTCTTGATTTATGTATTTTACATACCTAAGTATGATATTATACTATTTTATCTATTACAATAATTATTTCAAAATGCATTATTTAAATCTTAGATAGTAATTGATCGTTAATAATATGCAAGTACAATTAATTTTTTTGACAGAAAAAAAAAGTAAATATTTGTATTGCGTTCAAAAAGGTACCAACATACTTCATATACTGTTCAACAACTGAGGAAACTTTTTTTAAGTAGTTTTTAGAATCTGAGAAGAGTGAGAATAGGTAACTAAACAAAAGAAAAAATCAAATAAATGTTTTGTCGAATATTATTTATTGTTATCGTAACACTAGGAACGTTAAAAGAAATATTCGTACGACATACACCTAGCCATAGGCGCAAATAAGGAGGGGGGCTTAAGGGGTCTTCTCCAAACAATTCATGATTTCATAATTTTTCTTAGGTTTTTATTACTTCCATAAATGCTTCATTGAGTAACTAGGGCGTCAGTTCTTCAAATCTCTAACGATATTTGTACCTATTCACATAGTCCTAGTACTGATTAATAAAACCAGATAGTGCACTCCGGGATAGAACAATAGATTTCCAAATAACAGTATCTGATTGGTTACTGCGCGTTGCAGTAGAACCAAAAGAAAGTAACGTAAATATTGTAGATACAATTTACATTAATATTGGGCACAGATAAAAACACTATTGTTGATGTAATGTTTAAGCAGTTCCGGCAACGTCGTCGATGTCACAAAAAAAAAAAGAGATAAAAAACACTATTATATTCTATAAAATTTTAATACATTTAATGTATTTATTTATTAAAAAAAATAAAATATGCAAACATTTATAAGTACATGAAATACATATATAAAAAAAACTACAGTTAGATTATAATTAGCATAAATGCAGATTAGCTACCCAAGCAATTTTTTGAAATTTTTAATTAACAAAATTGTTGTAGAATTAATTAGAAAGTTTTAAATGCTTTAAACTTAAGACAGTTAAAACTCACTTGTTACCACGACAAAACAAGATGAAAACAAAATGTTATCATGACAAATGCTTGATAACATACAGCATAACATATTACCAAATCACTGAAGCATAACGAATTTAATTCTTCTCTCATTGGCACACTGATTTGATAAGTACAAAAATTTGTTTACATTTTCACGATTTCGAAAGTGCACTATCTAGTTTTATTTAATCTGTGACCCTAGTGTCCAGCTTCGGAATCATTTGATCTATTCGCTAATTACCATATGGATGCCGACGTGCAGTTACACATTTTACCCTGAGTTGCATATATTTTAGGTGTAGCTAGGGTATCCAGAAATCCCGGGTTTTTAAAGTTTGTCGCGGGGTCTCGAAAATCTTTTATCGAGACTTCGATGATGTGACCCTAAAAATATAATTCGCTATAAATTATAATAAATATTAAATTAGTATTTCATAATTTATAGGTACTACTTTTTTGTAATATCTAAAGTTTTTGTCATATTTATTTATTTAACAATGAGATTTTGAGTGTTTAAAATATTAAAGAAATTTTTAAAAAATGGCTAATTTATGGTATAATAAATATTGTATTTTTATAAACAGTTAAAAAATATTTGTTGTGCCTATTAAATTACTATATTTAGTATCTACAATGTTTATTTCTTGTTCGTGTATTTGTTTTTTATATATTTTATAATACATTAATATATAAAATATATAATAATATATAATATATAAAATAATAATAATAATAATAATATATAATATATTATATTAGGCAGTACTTTTTCAGACGTTGTTTTAAATTGAAATTTAGCAAAAAAACTTGAGTATTCATATTAAACAACCATTATGTACAACTCTTATGATGCGTAAACTATAATTCGTTCCCACAGATTTTTTATGATTATATTGATTCTCGCTAGTTCCCGATGACCAGTGTTCCCGGGAATCGTACCATTTCCAAGTGTGACGGAATATTAATTAATTTGATTATAAAGTTGTCGACTATATATGCTGTTGGTCTATTTAGGTATTCAAAAAAATTATAGTGGCTATAAATTTGATATATGTATAACTAGGACTATTTTTATAGTGATTTTTAAAGCATCAAAAAAAAAATCACCAAATGTTCATTAAAAAAAAGTTTTTAAAAAATGGTTCAACCTTAAAAGTATAACGAAAAATGTGGATTTTATGATTATAACGTATACCTATATTATTCTTTATTATTTTACAACGCACATTTTGTTGTTTATATGTGTTAAAATCGCGTGTGATCATCCCGGTCGTAACAATGAGATTGATAATTTATAAATTGAATATTTACATCATATTTTATAATATTATGTATTATGCAGTGGCGACCAACCCTACGACTAGGTGTAGCAGTCCCTACGCTTTGAAAATAAATGAAGAACATTATTCAAAGAAAAATATTTAAAAACAGTAAGTTATTAGGAAAAATATTTATATAGGTCATTTTTTTTTTTTTTTGTTAAATTCACTCACTTAATCACTTTCTTTTATATACTATTAATATTTATGAATATTAATAACAATTAATATAACCAAAAAAAAATATCATTCAGTTTTGAGTTTTACAAGGAGTGGGTGAGTAAAATTATGTTTTGTTCCACCTGAAAAATATGTCCTGGACGCCTTTGGTATTATGTCAACAAGAACGTTTTCGGCGGGTAACAATCTGTATGGTCTGAAGTATAGAGTACATTTCCTATGAGGCACAGAGAGTTGATTTTGCCTATGACAAAAAATATCAAATGGTTGCACCCAAGAATAAACAGGGGATCGTTAAATTTTATAGGTATCCACGTACATTAAAATGTTTATGAATCGTGGTTTGATATTTGTCAATAGAAAGTGTTGCGACTGATTTTTAATATATAGGTACAACCTTCTACCATTTTTGAGACGGATGAAGTAAAAAATAATATGCTTTTGAAAAACGGTAAAACGCGCGAAACGAGAAATGTTCGCCATCACAAACGCTACGAAACACATTTCTATATCATTATATGTCTACACCTATTATACGCATACCTAAGTTATTATTTTTTTTTCAAAAACTATTTGAAAATATGCAAATTTCTTTAATTTACCAGCCTAGTATTATATAATAATATATACTCATAATATGTTAAAACCAAACCGATAACAAAATATGTTAAAATGTAGCGTATACCTACCTAATATATTATTCCTAAAGGTAAACCTATACCACGAAGACAAGCTGTGCAGTGAGATTGCAAGATCGGACCGCCATCAAATGTGGCTGTTAAATAACACGATATATTATATTGACTAAATTAACATATATATTATAATATATAGGTATACAATAACCATTTAATATTGTGTAATAAATGCGATGTATATGACAGTATAGTCGCGAAGAACGAGAGTAGTGAACAGTAAAATATAATCGACGATCGGCCCACTATGGTAATCTAAGCTGATGCAGTCGAATAAAAATATCAATAAAAAACGAGTTTATAATGTATACAGAGTGTAACAGAACAGTTGACGAATAAAAATGGAAAATCGATAAAAGTTAAACCTATGAAAAAAATTATATAAAATTGTATGGATGATTAATAATTTGAGATTTATTCATAGTTAAACATTTTCGAAAATAATATTTTGAAAAAAGTTATTATGGTTCAAAATATAATTTACTGCGAAAAATATTGATATTTAAAGAAAAACATACAAAATTAATCACATAATTTAGAAAATTTTTATTTACAATCAAGATTTTTTTCTTATAAGTAGTTTTACGAATTGGCTATTTTAAATTTTTCCAAATAAATTTGAATCAAATTTAAAATTTTTCATTTTTGATTTTAAAAAATAAAAAATTGTATACTTTAAGTATAGCGTAAGTATCTATAAATTTTAAATTTTATAAAAAAAAAATATGTTAAAATATCAATGAGAACAAAAGTTATTTCATTAGTCAGTCAGTTCTTTCTGCTACACTCTGTATATTAATTATTATTATTATTATGCTTGTGGTGTTATAACTTTAGGAGGTTTGTATATTATATTATGTGTAACTCACATGCGACCGAGTGCGTTTTTTTTTCTTTTTTAACTCTGTCATATAATATGGGTACAAGTTTACGCACATTGACAGCAAGATTCGTATGAATAATATTAAAACTCTATAATAATCTTTATTAAATGACAGAACGTCTCAACCGTACTCTTTGTATACAGGCAAACTCGATGACAGAGCTGCAGTTCGAAATCTTTCAGTTGAAATATGTATGTAGGTCGTGTCGTTTTATGATTTAAAAGTGCGCGTGAAAAGGAGATTAAGTTGTATAGAAGTGTGTAAAATGAGCAACACCAGAAGGAGAGAAAAAGGGAAAAGGAAAAAATGTCTCTAAAAAATTCGTGAGACGTAATACGCGCATACTATATCAAATAAATAGTCATATAGTTCAACGTGCGTTGAAATATTAATCGGGATTTTTTTTTTTGTGTAATTATGAGTAGTTATAGCTGGTGTATGTTACAAGTATATTATACGGTTACTATATATATATTGTTGTTATACTATATTTATGTACCTGAATTATTATTATTCTATACGTTATGCCATGCAAAAAAATGTACCAACTCAGCCTAATATTTTTTTCTACATATTATTATGCAATTTAAATAATAGAAAATCAAATAGACGACTATTTTTTATAGATATTTTACATTTATATCGAGGGTAATAATAATTAGTAGCAAATTCTTGCATGGTATGATAGTACAGTGCAAATTTTATCTACACGTGAATTTTAAAGGTGCGTTGTTTCACAAATGATATCATATATTGATAACATGTTCTACTTTATATATTATCATCATACATAACAGAATAGCGCATTTGTCACTGTGGCCAAGTGTGACCTAACCTAACCTTCCCTATAAAGGGTGGAGTACTGTAGTGTTACACTGTCACTATGTGTCCACGTGACAGAGTAATGATTTATCAAGCAGATGGAAACCGCCGTTAGATAATAGATAGGCAATTAAAAATAATGTCAGAATTCATTTCGATTATAATTCATCATCGTCCCTTTACCGAAACATTGGATACTTAATCCAACTACTAAAATAAAAAATAATCCTTTTCATGCGTGCGCCAGAAAATTTCAATCCTAATTTAATATATTTTGAATAATAATAACAATTTACATAATTATATAACTGCAACAGCAACAAGTTGTATGGGTAATGGATTATATACGTATAGTGGTTTTTCATTTAAATTTTACTTGGCATAATATAATATTATATACGGGTAGATTATTAAGCCCCTACATCACGTTATAAACCAACTAAACCTATATTATCCTTATTATAAACAAAATTTAAGAAATAATTAGAACCTCTATAATAAGAACTACTATATAGTATTTCAACTTGAAGATATAAAAATTGTCTATATAAAAAAAAAAAAAAAAATGATGTTCTCAAAAAAATATGATGAAAATATAATTTGTATCACAAGAACAGGACACACTTACGACGACGTAAAATATCTAAATATCTGAAAATATGCGAGTCTCTGAGGAAGGGTATACTTAAAATTTCCAAAAATCAAAATTCGAAAAACGTGTACTGATATCAAGATTTAACGGAGGCGAGTATGGTCGGCGCGAATCACATGCTATATTTATAAATCGTATGCTTGTGCATTGAAACAATATTTATCAAACATATGCCTAAAAAAGATATAGGTCATCTGTGCGCGACAGACAATAAACATAACTGCTGCAGTCTATAATTAAGGAAGAATGAGGGGGACAGATCCTCCCTCCTAAAGCTTTTGATATATTTGACAAAATAGTATTAACAACTACTATTGTACTTGGAAATATGTAAACAATTTAATACTTTGTGTGTAAAAAAATGTCTTTCCCCAGGATAAATTTCTAATTACGCCACTGGCTGCAGCTATATAATTACACACCATAATCAAATAACGGCAATTGTTTACACACATATATTTAGAAAGTCTCGAATACTTGTATTTGAATACATATTTGGTATTTCGAATACTTTTTACTGTATTTTATTTCAGAATACTAAGTACTTATGTATATTCTTTTTACAGCTGTATTTCAACAACTAATATTTTTGTTTCGTATTTTACAATATTTTGAAAATCGTTTTTAAAAAAATTTATTTTCTAATAATTTTAATAATTTATAAGATTTTATCAAACACGAAGATATGACACAATAACTAAAATGTATATACCTATCAAGCTGAAGTTTAACTTGACCTGGTTAAAATAATATGAAAAAAGCACTTGTAAAGTATTTTGAATACTAATGTAAAAATGTATTTGTATTTATATTCAAATATAATTTTTGAAAGACGGTATTCGAAATGCATATTCAAAAAGTATTCATAACAAGACTGTAAGTATAAGTCACTGTAAACATGTTTATGGTAATAATGTTATAAATTATTGTCGTACAACGATCGAGGCGGAGTATACCGGCTATTTATATGTACCTATATGTTAATTATATATATATATGTATATATCGCCGTGGCGACTAAACGACACACATTAAAATGCAATGTAATTACTATGTCACAATAACACATAACGCATAATAATTAGGAATAATAATAATTGACATGTCTGCAAGTACGTACCATTTCGACGGCCGATATTTTCCGGTCGCCGCCGCCGTTCGCCGGACCTACGACGACGTTGTTGTTTTCGTTGGCGGCGTGTCCTTTGCAGCAGGACTCGCGCCGGCTCTGCGCCTTGGTCATAATATTATTATTTATTATTATTGTGTATCCTGCGAACGGGTCCTGCGGCCGCCGCGATCTGCCGACGCACTATATGACGTTATGATATTACGTATTTTACTACGATTCGCGGGCCTGTCTTTTCGAATTTTTTAAATTCTGTAAAAAATAATATGCTATGTTTTCCGAAGACGAGCGTTTGCTTGACCGCGAGTGTGTTGAAACAGAAAATACAATATTTTAATTCTATCGAGAATAACGCATCGACAATATATACGACCGCACCGCGCCGTCGCCGACCACTGTGCTGCAGAGCAGAGCAGGCTGTGATTTCGGATATTATTATTATTTTACAATATTATATATTTTAATGTATCAACAACGTGAAATTATATAATAATATATCGGGCGGAGAAACACCTCCACCGCCGCGTTATGGTCGACCGTGTAAGTGGTACTCAAAACGAGTGTTGCCGCGGACTTCGACTGCGACGCATAGTATTTATAATACGGGAGGCATATTATTCATCATCATATGGAGGTGTACACCTTTAAGCGGTATACCTCAAATCAGAGTTTCCCAAACTGTTAACGGAACGATCGATTTTGGAAAATTTTGAAATTTTGACGACTCACAATACACACAAATCCTAATGAGTTACGACCGATTATTATTTTTTTTTGTCGTTTCGTCGTTAATCTCTTCGCTGCGATAACTTTTAGTGCTGCAGCGTTATGGTGACACGTCACTGCGGTACACTCGTAATCGTCTTGGATAACGACAAGACAATTCGATAATCACACTTGACTGCATATCTAAGGTAATAAATGTAAAATATGTAGTAAGTAGTCACACGGAAAATACTGCAATAGAAAATTATTATTTTTTTTTTTTATGAAAATGTATTTTTTATCTATGTCATATATTGCACCGATCTAATATTAAGTATTTTATATAATAAAAAAATTAATTCAAAATTTCCCGCGACCCATAAAAGTTTGGGAATCTCTGCCTTGCATATTGTACGTCAGCGGACGAAAAAAAAAACAATAACAGTTCATCAACTCACAAGTGTATACAACACGGCGAATTAAATATATATATATCACATCGTTATCATTTTTTATTTATCGCACACACATTATAATGTTCTGCAGTACGATAATTGCAGTAGGTACGCCCGATTACATTTATATTGTGTAGGCTGCACGTGTGCATGCATACATATATATATATAACATTCAATCTTGTTAAGAATACCTTTAAAATGTACTCAGAATATGTATTTAAATACTTGCTAAGTATCATTTGTGTTTTAAATGCGTATTCGAATAGCGTCTTTCGAAAATATTTGAATACAAGTATATAAATACATTTTTAAAGTATTCAAAATATCTACATTTTTGGTATATTGAAATAAACTTTGTACGTTTATCTCGAATGCATACTTAAAATTATTAATACATTTTCAAATGATATAATTAATAAATAGGTATGTACATTTTTTTTAATTGGGATACACTGCACTTCCGCTTAAAAGTCAAAACATTATTTTATGTACTGTTGCATATTTGAACAGTTCTAAGAAAACCATAGTAGGCATTGCTATTTTATATTCTTTCCA
Source organism: Pentalonia nigronervosa (assembly GCA_014851325.1). Taxonomy (NCBI): domain Eukaryota; kingdom Metazoa; phylum Arthropoda; class Insecta; order Hemiptera; family Aphididae; genus Pentalonia; species Pentalonia nigronervosa. The sequence goes on from JACXSJ010001143.1 coordinate 49,241, forward strand.
CTCGATATAATTATTATTTCATATGGAGCAAAGAAAATGCCAGATCAACTAAAATTCAAATACTATTTAAGACGGCGGCGACGACGAGACATGGGCTGTTCTCAGGTTTGACGATGTGTCGTTGAACGCGCACGACTGTTTTGTGTTTGATCATACTATAACTGTTTATTAAATTATTATTTGTATTTGATTGTAAAATTGATTTTATTATATTTCAGTTCGTTTCTATATATCGAAGAGTTATTAATTTCCATTTAAAAATATACATTTACCCTTTTTAAAGTTGTCTCAGTGTGCGTACTAGCACGTTTGTGGTGATAAGACACTTTTCGGCAAGGTAGTTAAAGACACTGTTATACTTCATTTCTCTTCCAATACTCGTTATCGTGGTCAGTCGTTCGATAGTAAAGCGACTTTAGAGTAATATTATTGTGTAATTGCTGAGGATTCTTGTTTAACTATTCTTCTTTTGTGCAGTACTCGTTACCGTGATCACCAAGTGGAGAAATAAACAAGGTTTACCGCGGGTTTCGATATTATTGCTTGTTTTGCGGTTTGGGAATTGGAAACCGAAAAATATCTGTTTTATACGTTAAGCCTTTGCATTGTGGCGTATGCGACAATACTGTTACGCAGGGTCGGCTCAGTGAAAATCGGCGCGAAATTTTTTAGTGGGTGTTAGGTGTTACTTTGGAGCCTCGGAGACAATCCAATTTTTAAATCTGAATCATTAGATGAATACACGAACTATGGAACCGATAATTTATTTTTGCAACAGTCCGCGGGGCTTTTCAATGCGCCTTCAAGCCGGCCCTGCTGTTATCCTATACACGTAAAGCAGACTGGTGGGTTGAAATATTTGAAATGATTAATAGTGTTATAATGGTGTGAAACACTATTACAGTTTTCATATTTTTTTAATTATAATATTACGTATAATCATTATATAGTAGACAAGTATCACAGACGCATGTGTCATCTTTCATTCAGGAATACCTGGGAACCATAAAGAAATTGTGGGAAAGACTTATAGTTAATGCATCACAAGAATATATTATAATAGTCTATTTCATTTCAGTTTTCAAGCTTTTTCGTAAATTTAAATTGTGAAAAGCATTTATACTGCTTTAAAATATAAAAACAAAACATTAGGTTTTAAAAAATAAAAAAACGTATTCTCTCGTAAATAATAAAGTCGATAAACCTGAAAAAAAATTCAATAAATGACAATAAACATATCGAATCCCTGACAAAAACGGAAAATACTGCAGAAAGTTATTATAAATCATCAAATGTAAAGTAACGTGTTAAGTGGTGAGGCAAAGGGAGTAGATTCCTCACTCGTAAAATTTTGTTTTGAGTTTTGACTATTTAGATGTTAAATATTGTGACAAACATAAATAATATTAAATAAACAAAATACAAAGTAATATGAATTTATAACAATGTGATTATCTGTCATTATTTATTTTTTTAGAAACAGGCGAAACTGTGGAAGAGTAGTCAAGGGTGGCACTAATAAATCTGCAAATTTGGCACTGTCAAATAATGCAAAACGAATTTTGTTTTGTTATACTTAATTTTTATAAAACTATCTGTATCGGCGGAATGGATGAATGAATATATAAATCGAAATGTGTGACTGACTATAATAACAAAGAATAATGGCTCGTAAAAATTTTAATTTTTGACAATTTTTGATAATTCCTGGGAATTCCTATCTTTTCAGAAATTCCTGGGATGAATCCTGAGAATTTCCAGATGGCCCAATCCTAATTATTATGTATACATTTATAATTGTATTTCGTTGTTTCTATTTTTTAGTTAATTGTTTGTATTAAGTCTCGTTATCGCGTACTTATTTGATTTCTATTATTCTTTTTACTTTTCGTTCAAATTATATAGTATTTTTGGCGTATAATTTATATGTTTTAGCATATACTCTAGTCATATATATTTAATGTATAATACTGTAAGAACTCTTGTAGAACAGAACTATCACAAGAGTTTTCTCAGTGGAGCTCAGTTAAATTGTTCATCGTACAAATACAAACAAATAAATAAATATTATTATTCGCATATCATTCCATCTCCCGCAACTGCAGCAGGTCTGTCTCCGCGGTATAATATTATATTATTCTCTGTTAGGCCTTATGATATTATTGGCATTAACCGGCTCAATTGAACGGTTAACCTAATTAGATACTGTACTTCACACATACACATCATCGTGATAATATAGTGCCTATTTATATATTATTTTAACTGTACAGTGTATGCAGAGTAAAATATTATATATTTTGTTGTTTACGCAATATTATAATATACGCTGATTATAATGCACCAACCTTAGGCCAACAGCGTTTCATCTTAGATTTTTTTTTTACCAAATAATACTTTATATGTACAATAATAATATAATGTCTATATAATGATATTATGATGTATCATCATCGTTTATCATTATAATATTTTATATGAATACGATTTTGCATATTATATAATATTAATCTTGACAGTAGCCTGCTCTGTTTAACTTCATCCTTCGTCGATATAAGACACGTGCCATTTCTTACACGTTGCACCTGCTTTATGTTAAATATAAATATTGAATATATTATTATCATATAAAAGGTGATTTTTTAAGCATACACTCCCGTATTTCTCGTCTTTAATAGTACATTTATTCAAATTCTGATTTTTAGAATTTTCAAGTGTACCTATAAAAACCATATTTTAAAATCACTGTACTATACTTAAGGATTTTCCTGTGGCGATATAAACTTCTATTTTTCCAACGAGAACCCCCATTTTTTATTCCAAATAATTATTATGTGGATGATTTTCTCAAGAACGTTGATGTATCTAAATTAAAATTCTAATGAATGGTTTCTGAGTTATTAAAATGTTTATACTGCGAGGATAATAATCTTTGAAATGGTTTTACAAAAATTAGTAATTACTAACATTTTTAAATTATCTATTTTATTTTGTATTGTCACGGGATCGTCCTTAAGTGATATAAAAAATTTCAAAAATTCGAAAATATTATGGCCTTCAATAGTGTTTTTAGAAATTCCAAAACGCATAATTTAAGCGTGAAAACAGAGCGAGCGTGTTTAAAAAATTACCTTGTATATTTAATAATAGTGATACGATGATAATATTATTATGCGTAGTGCGCAAACGTTTTGCCCTACACCTACTACACAGACGATGATCAAGGACACACGCGCGTTTGATTTACATAACATAATATATTGGCGTTCATATTATATTGTATTTGTAATTCATGTCGGTGTTGTACACGCTGACGTAGGTACTGAGCGGAATGAAAGACCCATGTGGGGTGTATTTACCACTGCTGGCACCACCTCACTTACCGGCATGTGCTTGCCGAGATTTCAAAAAACCGTCGGGTGCTCCAAGTGAAAAGCCCCCTCGATTAAAAAATAACGTGCAAAGGCTTTAACCGTCCATTGTTGATAATAGTGATATGATCATTACATTAATTGCACTTTGCAGCATTGCAGTCATAATGATGAGTATTATATTATATACACGGTAATTTATTGTTTGCGCGTCCGCCGGCTGCATCCGAATTGATGCAAAAAAAAAGTCTGAATTGCATGCTATATCTTACAGGAGTCTGTCCAAATTGCATGCCGTGTACAAGTTTATTTATCGTGTACTTATGTACAATAGTATAAGTTTTTTTTTTTATTATTATTATATTAAAAAAAAAATTTATAAATAGTATTTAAGAAGTAGTTGAAACTGTGACTAAAAGAAGATAAACTTTATGCATTTTTCATGAACAAATAAAAATTTTGAGTGATTTATTTTTCGTTTTCTGAAAAATTAAAAAAGTCTGGCAAAAAGTTCAGCAAGTGGGTACCGCTTTGCTGTATAGGATGTGTTAAGTGGGTCATTGTAATGAGAAATTAGAAAAGTTAAAAAAAAATTTAAGTCAAGCACATAAGTACCTACATAAGTTGTGGCATGCAATTCGGACAAACCCCTGTAAGAGGCGGCATGAAATTCAGACTTTCCGATTTATGATTATTTGTTAGGCATGCAATTCGGATGCACCGCGTCCAGCACAGCCACTTGAACGATTTGTTCACCGGGGGCACACACAGCTACCCGTAACCATTTCCGGTTTCCCTGCTGGAGACGTAGCAGTGCATTCGAATTGCACGTGAAAAAAATAAACATAAATTGGAATGTCTAAATTGCATGCCACGTCTTACAGGAATCTGTCCGAATTGCACACCGCATTTTATGTATTTATATGTGTATGACTTAATTTTTTTTTCTACTTTTCTAATTTTTCATTATAATGACCCAATCAACAACACCTACTGTACAGTGTACAGCAAATCGGTAGGTACCCGATGGCCGACTTTTTTTCCCAGATTTTTCTAATTTTTCAAAAAATGAAAAATAGATCACTCAACATTTTAATTTATTTGTAAAAAATATATAAAGTTTATCTTTTTTATTCATAATTTCAACTACTTCTTAAATACTATTTGTTACGTTCTTTTTCTTAGAATAATAATACAAAAAAAGGTTGGCGCAAGTGGGTACCGCTCTGTTGTACAGTGGGTGTCGAGTGGGTCATTTTCATGGACGTGTTAAATTTGAATTTAATGATATAAATCATTGTATACTTAAAACGATTCTGAGCATAGACAGTCTGTCAGCCTACATAACTAAGTGTATTCTATGATATTATTGCTATTAAAATAATTCATTTTACTATTAATGATACAGTAGATTGAATTAATTTTTAAAGAAAAACATTGCATTTGAAAATGTCATCGAGTGTATAAAAAATCATAATATACTTCAAAAATTTCAAGGACCCACAAAAAATGTTTTTAATTAATCATAACAAAATAACTAATATTGCTATTCTTCATTTAAATATCTAATTTCGTTTAAATTTGAACTTGAAATGTCTATAAAAAATAATTTTTTAATATATTATTTTGATTTTTTGGTTACACTATTAAATACTTATGAAATATCTTGTTTTAAATTTTCAAATAGCTATAAAAACTGAACATTTTATAAATTTTTAATTATAAAATAATTTAAAAATATTCGATAATGAATTTTGGTCAAGATTTGAAGTTTAAATACTCATAAAAAAATTTGTACCTATGTATTTCTATTAATTTTGATATGATATTTTAACAACCTATGAGGAATTTTGTATTTAATTTTCAAGAAATTTGACTCAGCGAAATTTTTTTTATCAATATTTAAAGAAAAAAAATTAAAAAATCAAACATTTCTCAGGCCTACAATTAGCTCAAAAATTGTCAAAATATTTTTAATTTTTTTTTTTTTGTGCGTATAGAAAATAGTAATCTAAAAGTGAAAATTTCAAATGTATACGATTATTCCTTTTTGAATTACATCAAAATAAAAAAATCTTTCCCGGAAAAAACAAGTGAATATCCAATGTCTATGAAAAAGATTTTAAATGCTTTTAAAAACATTCGGTGAAAATTTCATATATTCACGATTATTATTTCTTTTATTACATAAAAAATAAAAACAAATTTTATTAAGAATTTCCTTTGCGAAAAAATTCACGTTTTTCCTTATTTTTTTTCTAAGCGAGTTTAAAAACGATTTAGAATTTTGTACTTTTAACCCCCCAATGTACCAACTAGATTCACTTTACTACCGGAAAATATACCGTTAAAGAAATTTGATGCAGTTTTACAGGCCTTAAACGTGGTGACAAACACAAAAAAAGAAAAAAAAACACATCATTGTAAAATCAATACATTCCTCGCTCCGATCAGAATCTAAAAGTAATCTACATTTTTAAACTAATATGTGGACGAGTGACAACATTCTTTTTAATTTCCTAAATTATAATAAATAATTTTATCAAAATGTATAGTGCATATATACATATTTTACTTTACATGTTTATTAAATATTTAAACTATATATATCTCAATTCATTATTAAACAATTATTACATTTTATATCAAATAGCAATTTAAGGTCATATAATATTAAAACAATAAGATTCATAATTTATAATTTAAATAAAACAATATAAATGTTTGTATTATTAATTATTATAGTATTTTTATATAAATAATTACGTATAAAACCATAAAAACGAAAAATATTAAAACATTTTATACTTGATCGATTATTTTTAAATCAACTTAGTAAAGCTAAGTTATTTCAACTCTTAATTAAACTAGTTAAGATCATATATTGATTAGACAATTAACTAACTACTTACCTAGTTAAATTAAAACAAAATTAACTCTTTAACTTAACTTCAACTTTTTCAACTATTAATCCAATACGATTATTTATATTTTTATTTAAATATTTACGTATAAAATCACAAAAACGAAAAATTTCAAAATATCTTAAAGTTCATGAATTATTTTTTAATCAACTGAGAAAAGTTAAGTTATTTCAACTGTCAATTAAACTAGTTAAATTCATAAGCTGATTAGAAAATGAACTAACTAATTAATGCCCACCTTTGTATAATAGTATGATTAAAATACAATAGTCATATATAAAAGTACTTATCTAATAAGTAATTGTAGGTATATCGCGCATATTATTGTAGGCGTTGATTTTTGATTAGCCGTTTTGTACTTTTTTACGGTTTGATAAAATAAATATTCTTATTTATAATATGTTATGGGACACTTAGTGTCGTTAAGTTTAAATATCGAAAAATAATTCACTAAAAACTAAAAAAGAGGCTAATAATCTTAAATTAGTTTATTAAACCGAATTTAGGTTAATTATTGCAGTGAAATTTTCGAATTAAGTTTTTAAGTTTAATGTGGCAGAAGAATACACAGTTTCTATGTTTTATATTGATACTACCTAACATGATACCAATGATTTTTTATAATGCACAGATAATTTTAATGGTATAGGAAATGACCAACGCTAACCTACTCTAACCTATACTCTAACCGACGGTGTATAAGATATGCATAAAAATAAAACGACGATTATGTTTATTCATTCATGTTGACTGTTGTAAAACCGCGACTGTAGCCGATTAATTATTTATCTTTTAATGCAAACATGTGTTGATCCTCTTCCGTTCGACATTCCTGCTCACGCCAATTCTACAAGCGTGGTACACAGCAACCTATATTAATTGTAATTCTTAGTATAAATATTTCTGGAACCAAGTACCAGGTATACGACATAAGCTCTACACACACACCCATTACACACGTATACTTATATACCGGATGATTTATTTAACGTAAAACACTCATTATATCGACAAGTATTGACTTTTATATAATTTTTTTTGTTTTTTTCATTGTTTCAAGTCGTTACAAAACAACATTTTCTTTTATTTATTATTTTTATTATTGTTTTAATTTCGTGTTCCAAATCAAAGTATTTTTCTCTATATTTCGATGCGTAAAATTCGAATCTCTGACGCGTAGTTTATGAGTTATGATAGCTATCAATTAGGGCTCGGAACTTAAAGCACTTAAAAAGTACTAAATACGCATGCACCTATATGCGCATAAATAAGTACAAGCATGGTTTAAAAATATGCACTTATTTTTTTTTCACTCACAATTTTCATAAATATAAACATTTTCTTTATTAATTATTTTATAGTTTTTACTAGATATTTATTATTAAAAACAGGGAATTTTATGTCAAATCTCTATTTGACATAAAAAAAACTATACAATAATACCAAATGAAAACTCTTAAATAAATAAATACACTCATATACTTTTTTAGTTCGTAAAATTTTCAAATTGTATTATAAACTTATCATTAATCATCAAAATATGTTTTAAAAAAAGTTAAGATTAAGAAATATGCTCTTAAAACTACAAAATCACTAAATACGTAAAAATATGCACTATAAACTTTTAATATAAAAATTAATTCGTAGTGTCATTAAATTAATTTCAAGTTTACTTAGCAATAAATCTTATAGCCCCCAAAAAACATGCAAATGCAACAACTTTCGAGCCCTAATGATCAACGTGTATACGAGCGGAGTAGTGGACCAACATTTTGCGTGGCAGTACCACTCCACTTAGCTCATCTACACAATATACTTTAAATACTATTATATAACTCATCAACTACTCGTTCGAAATTTGATTTTTATGTATCAAAATAATCAGAAAAACATTCAGCTTTGAAATAAAAATTGTATGTTGTCATTTGAAAAAGTCAAATAGTTAAAAAAAACTAAAAAGATAAGAATATTATTATTTCTTTAGAAAAATGTTGTCTTATAACGACTCCGGAAAACGCGCGAGCAAAACAATGTCGAAAAGATCCTATACTTTTCGATGTAACGAGTGTTTTACGTTAAACAAATCGCCCGTCTCCGCAGTATATTGTACGTATATAGCTAGTACCTAGTTACTGGTCGCTATGCATGCTATGGTAGGCGGTAACTCCTCGCGTGTCAAACACTTGTTGTACCAGACTATAATAATATTAAGCGCGAGACGCGAAAAGACGTGTGGCATTATGTTATTATAATTTTAATATATAATATTATAATTGATTAATTAGCGATCATATACGAAAAGACGAAAGCGCGCGCGCCAGCTGCCTCGTAGCGACGAATGGCCGCGGCGGAGACCCGTCAATCGCGGTGCACGCGACGGCGAGTGAACCATATTATTTATTATGATATTATTATAATAATAATATAATAACTACGCGATGATCTGCACCTGTATAATACTCATATTTCATAATAACATTATAAATAAGTGACTGTATTATAATGTATTATGCTGTACTAGTGTTTTAAATGCTCGCGTCAGATCGCATTATACGATTTATTAAAAACAATAATTATTGTTGTCAACATAATAATAATATAATGCGATATTGTTGTTGTTGTTGTTGTTGTTATAATTAGGTAGGTTGTACACGAGAACAACGACCTAAATAAATCTCTTTTATATTGTTATAATTGGTTCATTTCTAATGCACACATCAGCCGCTGTGTGCTCGATCGATTGCGTGCCACGCGCTGCACGCATTTAATCGGCCTCTTAATACTATTTTATTATTATAATGTACGCCTTGTATCGATAAGCGAAACAAATAAACGTTTTTTTTCCGTTTTCGGTATTATATACGACCATTATTATTATTATTTTTATTGTATACCGTTTGTATCGATTCGGACGGTGCCGTATCTTAAGGGGCGACTAGACCTAAATTTTAGGGGGTGCAAAAAATATGTATACCTATATCACTAACCCTTGGGTTTAAAAAGTAAATAATTGTCTTATTATTACAACATATTATTAAACCTAATATTTTACGAGTTACGACATAATATAACAAATATTTTACATTTTGTATTATACACAGTTTAAATCAATGTAAAAACCATTTTCTTTGTTTTTCTGGTGTATTTATATAACACTGATTCTGTTTTTATGTTTGCAATATCTCTTTCAATATTTAAAATATACCTCAACCAATTGTTAGTTCGTTGCGTACTTGGAAAACTAAGTTCAAATGTTGTAGAATTTATAGGAATTGTAACTGCAATTTGAAATGACTTGTTAAAATTAGGAAAAGCATCTTTTTGAATTATTTTTTTTTTAACGCCAAATAAAAAATTCTATATAAAATAAAGAAACGGCTCTTTTCTTACATTATTTTTGGTGCTTTGTAACAGTAGTCAGAGAGTGCTGAAATAAGCACTTCTAAGCAACCCCCCCTAGTTGCACCTATATAGATACAGTATAGACATTATTATATATTATATTATAATAAATAATAATATATAGGTAATCATTAATTATGTGATACATACAGAGTGATGCACCAAGCTAGCATGCTCATCCCTATTTTTCATTTAATGAATTCATTAAAATTCTGATTTTTGGAATTTTTTAATATACTCAAAGACCATATTTTTTGATTCTTGAGATTTTTCGTACTACTGAAGGAGTTTCCTGTAGCGATACAAATTTCTATTTTTCAATTGAAAACCTCCTTTTACTACTGTAAATTGTTTGTCAGATGATTTTTCTGAAAATATTGATGCACCTAATTCAAAATTCGAACGAGTAGTTTTCAAGTTATTTAACTTTGTGTATTAAGAATAATAGGTCCACGATAATTGGTTTTGAAGATTTGAGGGCTATAGTGATTTGGACAATTTTAGTAATATTAATGATTTTTAAAAATGGCCCAAGTATAATAAAAACTAGATACAATATTACATATATTTTATATTTTTATAAAACTATTTTTAAGAACTATTATCCTTAGTATAAACATTTTATAATTAAAAAAAATTAATTTCCTGTCTTTAGGCCGGATAAAGGTCGTCCGCTGACTGCAACATTTTATGACTGCTGGTAATTAGCATGTAGGCAATGGTTCTACTTTTACAAAATATCTTAGGCTTAATATAGGCTTAATAATTGAGTTATAGATCTCTATGGTCCAGCTATCAGCTCGTATCATAACTTAAAATTAAATGTCTTAAATAAAACAAGTAATTATTGTTGTAGATACCCATAATAATTATAATTAACGCTATATTGTGGATCATTCGTTTATTTTCATTTATGTCTAAAACGATATAGGTATCGACGTATCGTATATAATATCTGTTAAATATTAGACATTAGAATACTGTGGATGATCATTTTTTTTATCTACAACCTATTAGTTAAAAAGTAATACAATTAACAAAATATAATAGTTCGCATAAAAATAGTTACCCCACGGTGGTGACAGGAGAGAGGATGGCGGTAGCAGTATGTACCCTTTATCATGAACATTTGTATTAATAAAATATTTTTATATAAATTACACTGTTTTTTTGAATTCTTCGAATTGCCTTTAACACATAAAAATTTAAATTTAAATAAATGATGTATTTACCTCAAACTTTATGTGTTTGATAAATTATTCTACATTCATAATAATATATACCTAACTATTTTCTATAGGGTTTTGATAATTAATGCAATACAAATTATATTTATGACACTAAAGTATATTACCTACCTACATATTATCTGTTATTATCATACAATATTTTCACGTATCTAATCGAATGTTTGTCATATTATGTTTTCTCAATAGTGACCAGTAGGTATTTATACTCATAATAATACTATCATTTACCAACACTAAATGTGGTATTTTGCGTCAATTTTAGTATACTTACTTGTAATTTTCGCTACCAAAAGGTTAAGTACATGTTAAAAGCACGTATCTATAATCTGTGCAAAAAAACAAATGTAATTTGCGCCACATCTCAAAATGTTAATTTTCGTAATCTGCACCGCAACAGAAAACGTAATGACAAATAATTATATTATGTAATCTACAGTGCCACACTTTCAATTTCAATTGATAGAATTTACCTGATAAGTTTACCGAGATTACGTTATAGTTTTAGCATACTGCACCAGTACGTGTCCGATATACTATTGTTTTGTTCTACTGATAAAAACAATTAAAACAGAGATGAGACAATTGATTATACTTGCGTCTATAGCGGCTCGTGGCGAACTTGACATTTTTCAGAGGTTAGTCTAATATTTCACAAACCCTGCAATACCGCAATAACCCGATAAAAGCATTCATTGTCATCATATTAATCGTAACCACCTGTAGTCAGACCCGGATTTTGGCTTAGGCCCGTGAGGCCCGGGCCTAGGGCGGCAAAATTTGAAGAGCGGCAAATTTATTGTATTGAAATAAAAAATAAATGTATTTTATATTTTATGATAGGAAAAAATGGAGATATAAGGGTGGATGAGCGGCAAATTTTAACGGTGCCTATGGCGGCACTTGTGCTAAATCCGGCACTGCCTGTCGTTGGCATTACTAAAACACTATAAGGTAAAGTCTAGCTCTAGTGGCCTGCCACACTATCAATTTCGATTGTTAGAATTACCTCATAAGTTTATCGAGCTTCCATCAGTTAGTATAGCATACTGCACCGACACGTGTCCGATATAATATTGTTTTGTTCTACAAATAATAACAAGTAAGATAGATATGAGACAGCTGATTATACTTGCGTCTATGACGGCTCGTGGCGAACTTGAAATTTTTCAAAGGCTAATCTAATATTACACACACCCTGCAGCACCTCAATAACCCGACAAAAGCATTCACTGTCATTATATTAATCATAACCACCTGTCGTTGGCATTACTAAAACACTAAGTTAAGTCTAGCTCTAGTGGCTTGCGGTCAATGGCGTACACAGGAATCAATTTTATTGTGGACCAATTTACCATTAGTCAAGCATAGCACATACATAACGCCATAACTAGATATTTTTTTAGAGAGCTAGGCGGTTATAATTATGACACAGACAATATAATATAAATAGAGATTGCGCCATTTTATAAATATTTGTTGTTATAATATAAATTGTGTACAATTAATTTTTATATATAAAAAAAAATATATCGATAATATTATCTATATAGATGTCGAATGACAAATCGTCACCAAAGCGAGTTCACATAGTCTAACGTTTTCTTATTGATTCCTCAAAAACGTTTTTAATCAACCTATAGTCTTACCCCCCTTATAAGGCTGTAATCATGATTACACTTGATTTATCATGATTTATTCACAGTAAAACAGTAAATGAAAATTCGAAATCCATTTCTAAATAATATGATAATATAGATGGCACCATTAACGTGTAAAAACTATTAACTCTTAAGCATTACTTAGTTATCACTTATCAGCAAGTATACAATTTAAATTCAAATTTTGATAATTCATATTATATAATATAAACTATAAAAAAACAAAAAAATCTTAGGTATGACATCAAAAGTATAAACGAGCCATGTAATTTAGTATATAAATATAAAGCAATATTCAAGCAATGTTTTAATTGAACCTGAAATTTCCTGATAAAAAAAAATTTTTTTTGAAAAGTTGAAAAACTTATGGAAAATCTCGTGTAATTTTCAAATCTCAAGTTTAAACGAAACAATTTTTATGGGTTTCTGAATCAAAAAAAAAAAAATTGCACATTTTCGTGATTTTAACGTATTTTTTTGAATTTCTAGCTTTAGAAGCTTATAAAAAACTACTGTAGATGTCACTAAATTTTTTTTAATTTTAACTATAAATAAACACACTCCAAGAGAGTATCCACCTCTCAAATCACCCCCGTAAATTCGCCGCTGCTCTCACTGTATATATTACTGCCTGTAGTATCCACTAACCACTCTTTAAGACACCCGGTTTTATTAGTTTTATAATATTTAAATTTCAAACTTTTAAATAAGTCTTTGAAAAAAAGACAATTTTAAGCTATTTTACAAATCATTTTATATCATTATTTAAAATAAAATAAAAAAATCTGAGTTCAATGCGGGCTATAGAATATTGTTTATCAATTAAAAAAAAAAAAATTATCTGAAAGCATTCAATTGGCAATGAATTATCCATATTCCCGTGAAGTCGTTTACGTCTGTCGAAATGGACAACTAATAATTCGTTATTAGTTCTATGACGTGCACCTGCGAGTGCGTTCGGGTCGTTCATATACGGGTAGTAGAGAATTCTCTCACACAGATAACCATTTATACTCCAACACATTCACAAGACCGTGCGACGTCGTATCCATATGTGAATAAAGTTGCCAATAATTTGCTCCTTTATAAATCGTGTATATGTATCTCGTATTAAATATTAAAATTACTGGAATGGTTATGTAAATAATAATTATACATAGGTACTAGTATATTAGGCAAATCATACAATACGCAAAAACCGTAACCGCAGTGTTGGTCTAGCCCACACGGCTACTCGGCAATTGCCCGTGGATATTTTTCTTTTTATTTCGAGGCCCATAGCCGAATGGGAAAATGTACGTTTTAATCACGCGTGATTCGCGGCGTTCCGATCAAACAAATTTGTAAACATCGAACTTTATAATAATTGAAGTCTAGTTCGTTCAACACATCGTATACATATTACATAGCATTCGAATATATCTTATACTTGCATGCATAAAAGTTAAATGTGAACGAGTATTTTAAAAACTTAAATCTTTGCCAAGCCACAACAATATGCTCTTCGAATCGTCAGTTTGTTGAAAAATAAATCATTTAATTTTCAAACATAGATAAAATTATTGGTACATGTTGTTAGGATCTCACAGGAATACATTTAAAAAAATTACTTATGATTTATTTACCTAATTAACGGCATTTGTTTATTATACTTTTTATTTTTACAGCGAGGAATATCATTTTTCTATTTTTTGACCAGGCACAATATTGTAAAAATATGTAAAATATCGTCGGTCGTAAATATATATATTAATAATTATAATAACAAATAGCTTATTATTTTAAAACTATTTATAAATCCCGCGGGAGCCCATTAAAAATCACTGAGCTAGGTGCCTCCAATTTTGAGCCAGACCGGCATTGTGCAGTTGTTTACGGCATTATTGTTTTAATTGTCACTTGCCATTAAACGAGTATTGCGTTTGGACGCTACAAACCGATTGGAATTTCATCTAATTTAGAAATATTTTCTTAAAGACACGATTCCGAGTATACAATCACAGAGGAATTTTATAATGTCCATTACATATAATTTCACAGAAGCAAAACATTACGAGACTTATTATATTCAAATCTCTCGGAATATATTAAAATCGATAATGTTTTCTCTGCGGTTTAATGCATAGATTTAAATAATAATAATTGACCGCCAGACAGTACAACATGTCCAAAATGATTTCAAATCTAATTACTGTTTGATTACAACTATCCGTACACAGTCATTAACCACACGATATCTTATATTTATGACATTATATAGAGCATATATTTTACATATTTTTTCAGGGACGTTCGCGAGACGGTTAGGGGTGTGCCGTGGACAGGTATAAGTGTGTTTAACACCACCAGCTATTATATTATGTATTTTAAAAATATAAAATGTCCCCTCTGGTGCCTTTTTTTTCTCATCTAAATATACAAAGATAACGAAATCGTTTTCCCGATAAACCTATATAATTATCGTTACATATTTTATCCTCGTAAACATCGTCGTCAGTGAATTATACTACTAAAGTTGTTATACTGCTCTCGCTGTAGTGATGATTACAAAAGTCAATCATCGTCAATTTTCTCAATATAAACGTTAAATATTATATTTCAAGTCCGACAGCAATTATTCTATTGCGATTTCTAATTGATTTCGGTAACAAATTGTTATAATCTTAAGTGACATAAAATGCATTTTTAAGTTCTCCATCGCGTCATATCCGACAATATGTAAATCTTAAGGCACCTCTTAGTATTTAATGTTTTCATATCAGGAAAATTGTTTTGATATATGTAATATAATATACAGCTCGATTTACTAAACATGATCGTTTTTCCATTTTTCCCTCTGAAAATGAATTTATTAAAATTTTGATTTTTGAAATTTTTAAAGAACCATTTTTCAAACGGATAGTTAGAATTTTTATACCATTTAAGGAGTTTCTTGCGGTAATACGAACATTTTTTTACAAGATTTTTCTAATGAGAACCGCCTTTTTTTATTTAAATGTTAAAGATATATTTTTTTTTTAACAAAAATATGTTTAAGGCTAAAATATAGCTGGATACAACTTTTTTATTTTTGAGGCCAATTTTCGTGGGATTTTCGTTACCATGGTTACTTATTGGTATATTATTATAAACTAAGGAAGTTAGTCCATGATAATATATTTGTATGGACTACGATTTAAGTAGTATAATTATTATATATTATATTTATTTATAAAAGTTTTATAATTTGTATACATTTTCCAAGTACAATAAGTAGGAATCAGACAAAATATTATATATACTTTGTATTTTACGTAGACCTATGACCCATTATGAACTATATTATTTATTACTCTTATTAGTACATAGAGATTAGAGTTGATTAACTTTAAAATTACTCATTAGAATTTTCAAAATTTATCTGCATATTAATTTACAAAAAAGAGATGGTTCTAATATTTTAAGAAAATGTTGTTCTGTCACAAGACATTCATTAAATGATAAAAGAATCTAAGTATTTGAAAATAAGATCTTTTAATATAACATAATGCAAGTACCACCTACCTTATAAAAATTTAAAAATAAATGCACTATTAAAGGAGAAAAATATGGGTGATGGATGAACATGCTTTGGTGAATCACTAAATATAATATAAATTTACTAGCTCTTTTTATATTTCCGTCAAATACACCGATGACAACCGTTTCTAAAGAAGATACGTCGAAGGTTTTTGTCTTCTTAACTTCATAAACGGCGATCGCTCTACACAAACATGCAATCTGACTTTCATAAAATATAATATAGTTTTAGGTGTCAATTATTGTTATCAAAGTATCTACAATTCGACCAAAAGTAGGGGCAAATTCAACTAATGATACGAAGGGCATTTCCTCCATGCCACATATCAATCAACTGTTTGATTTTTTTTACAGTATTAATGTAATATTCATTCTTTATTTAATTTGATGTTAAATTATTAACTCGTATATAATATATAAATACAATAAAAAACGCCTTTACAAATTATTAAATACATAAAATAAAAACCAAGGTTCAACTTCTAAGGGAAGGATCCGTCCATCGCCTCTCCCGACATAGTACTCTACTATAAATTGTGTACTGTTTAATCAATATATTATCCATCGACTAATAAGATTTATTCATTAAATAAAAAACTTTTTTTAAAATTATTAATTATTAATAAAATTTGATCCAAATTTTTATTAGGTGTTTGAGGTAACCCGGGCACCCGTCTATATGCTCAGGGTTTGGCAATTAATTTTTATGGCGGTCCAGATAATTTGAAAAAAAAATGTAGAGAGCCAAAAAAAACTTAAATACTATACTCAGGCCACCGTGAGACCGCTACTGGGCGACGATCAAAATTCGTCCGTTCTTGCGCATTCCCACCATCAAACTTCCCGTTTTGCGGGCCGCCGTCACGGTTACCGCCGCCGTCGCCGATGCCGCTACCATCGCTGCCAAAACGTAGCACGTGACAGCGGTTGAAAAATGTCTGCACGAGACACTACAGCGCGAACTATAGTGTTTACTGTTTACCGTATTTTACGTATTGCCATACATTCACCAATTTTTTATTTTTGCGTGTTTTTCACATATTTTTTAGTATTTACTATTGTATTAGTAAGACTACAATGGATCCTGTTGATATTACTTCACCTAAGAAAAAAATCCTTGTGGAGAGATAAATGTTTATATAAAAAATATATAACTATTTTTTTTCTAATATTATTCTATTGTTAATTCTTATTATTTAAATTATTTTTTCTACAGTTTATTGGTACTGGTCAAAAGGAAATATTTATTAATCTGTACAAAGATAAAGTTAATCAACAACTCGAAAATCCCGACAGCCCCCGATTAAACTACAGACAAATGCCTTTGGAAATTTCAAAATCAACCGGTATTGGTCAACGTACAGTCCAAACAACTTTGGCCGAATCTAAAAATAAAGATATTGTGTCATCATCCAACAAGAAGAAAATACGACCTATAATTAATGAAAAAGTGGACGATTTTGACAAAAATGCAATAAGGCAAAAAATCCATAATTTTTGGTTTAATCGTGAAGTGCCCACAATTGCGAAGATGTTGGCTACCATAAATAAAGATGAAATTTTAGCAAATATGAAACGTTCATCATTTCAAAAAATATTGAAAGAATTATAGTTTGTGTATGTCAAAAAATGTCGGAATAGCGTGCTTCTCGAAAGAGATGACCTTGTGGCTTGGCGGCAAAATTATTTGAACGCTATAAAGCAATATAGAGCACAGGGCAGACAAATATATTACTTAGACGAGACGTGGGTCAACGCAGGAGAAACACATGGCAGAACATGGGTTCAGTCAGTTCACGACGTGACACATTTAAGAGAGGCCTCACATAGGAAAAAAGGAACCCTCTGGTAAAGATAAGTGGCTCATCGTCTTACACATTGGATCATCTGACGGCTTTGTTCCGGGGCACCTTTTGTGCTTTGAATCAAAAACAAATTCATCTGACTACCATGATGATATTAATGGTTCTACTTTTTTTGAATGGTTTGTTAGAATTCTACAGTTACTTAAAGATAACGCAATCATTGTAATGGATAATGCCTCTTAACATTCCGTGAAAAAAGATCCAACTCCAGTGAGATCGTGGAAAAAACAGGATATCATAAACTGGCTGGAAAGTAAAGGTGAGGTCGTTACACAACCAATAGTAAAGGTGGTATTGTTAGAAAAAGTAAAAATAAAATCAAATCGGAACACGAAAAATATGTAATCGACAAGTGTGCAAAAGAAAATAACAAAACCGTATTAAGATTGTCTCCATACCACTGCGAGCTGAACCCAATAGAGCTCACGTGGTCATTCGTTAAACATTATGTCTGGACGTATAACAATACATACAAAATAAAAGACGTACAAAAATTGTTAAAACAAGGCGTAGAACACGTAACACCAGAAATGTGGACTAATTTTGTTGAGCACGTCCTAAAGGAGGAAGATAAATTTTGGAGAATTGATTTCATCACAGATGAAATTTTGAAAAAAGAACCTGAAGGAGAACAACACATCTTAACATAGGAACAGATGATACCAGTGGTTCTGATTTTGATTTAGACTCTGAATGATTTATTTGTATTATTATTTTCGTTTTTGTGTTATTTAATTTTGTTTTTTTTTGTATTTAAATTTTTTTTTTATTATTTTTTATTTATTTTTTGTAAAATACATTTTACTTGTATTATATTATATAATGTACGATTACACATTGATGACTGATAAATAAATAAATGCATATATTATAATATAAATTGTTATATATATATATATAATATATAATCATATATACAAAATACAAACATATACCATGTGCGACGGTCGTCGGCGTTATTATTTCTATTGTATTATTTGAGCCGCTGTAGACAAACCACTTGTTGCCGCTCGGTGGCGGTGGTGACGGTCATGAAATTAGCCACGGCCGCCGCGTAGCGAGTAGGGGTATTTTGGGCGGCGAATAGGTAGTAGAGTAAGAGAAAAATGGGTACGGAACCGCGGAGCTCGTTTATTTTGATGCGCCAAGGAGTAGCGCTCTCTCGTGGCCTGAGTATAGTTGATAAATGTATTCAATATTGTATTTTAAACACAGTTCAAGCCGTTTAAGTAAAATTATTTATTATAATATAAATTATAAATTTTCATACTAATAATAATACAATTTTTACTTTCACAGTTTAATGAGAGAAACGACTCAAATATCTATTTATGTTTATTTTTGGTGGTCCACTTATTTCTCTTCTGTGGGCCGCCTATTTCTGACTATTGCTCTACAAATTGATAAGTGCTGGAAAATATCAATAGATATAACGCGATATTACGTGCAATTATCGTCTCATTTATTACATTTTTGCTTTCATTTAGATATTCTTGAGGTCATGCATTTGAGAACTGAGCAAATACTTTTGCTACCGATGAAATATAATATATTAAGTCTTACCTGACTTACGGGTGCTTCCATACTATATTACGCTGTGACAGGAATTGATACAGATGTAGGTAACATATACGAGACGAGTAATCATATGATACGTGAACCAAAATATAAAAACGCACTGTAGATGTTATCGATTGCAAAAAGTAAATGGGTAATAAATCAGAAGTCGGTCGAAGGATTCGATTCAACAGGTTGTTTTTAAGACGGTAGCACGGCTTGCACTGAGGAACTAAGGACGAGATGACGTGGTCATATGCACTCATACCAACCTGCAGAGAGCAACAGATGGCTTTATCGACGGTTATTGTGCATTTCCAAGGACCACTGCAGTGGTCCCCTCTTCGGCGGCAAATCTATTTTTCGAAAATCCGTTCGTCATGTCTCTGCAGTTGGTATAGAAGAAAGCCGTAAAAATGTTACAAATACGTGCCGATTTCTTAATAGGCGACCTTTTTTACGGATCGCCCCTTTTGTCAGTGCTAAACACCATATGCTGTAACATATAACATGGCATATAATAAAATTCTTCAGGTACATATTTATGGGTTTATCTTTTTTTCCCACAATTTTATAACATGTATTTATTATTTGTTGGATTTCAGATTCTATTATCAATCTGCTACTATTATTTGTTTTTCCAAATCAAATAAAAATTTAAGGGTGTTGCGTCTGTTACCGTATATATTCGATCATTATTCATATTTTCGTACATTCCTTTTTAATTCTGTTAAATATTCACGACCTACTATTCCAGTAAATTGTGAGGGCCTTAAAATGTTTAAAACTCCTTCATGATAATATATTACAGACCATATTTTCTTCTTGGCACATTTTATTGTCAATGTCCCCGTCGTACACATCGTTTGGCCTCGTTTATGTAACTACGCGTTTTAGTGTACATGTGGTGTTTCTGTTTTTATAATATTGAACGAAGCCTATAATACTGGTTTAGGCAGTCGATTCAAATTCCACTAATTTTTTCTTTTAAATCGGGTAATTTAATATTCTCAAAAGTATCCAAAATCAGATCCTAAAACGTGAGATCAGCACCTTCTAAAAATATAGAAATAATATATTAAATAAAATATTTTTCTGTTTCTGACCATTCGTTAATGAGTGCAGCTCTTTAATTATCTTTTAAGTAAGAATCGATGTTTTCGAAAGTATTGGCTGCACATTTTTCGGGTTTAAAGCAAAGTTTCCTATATTTATACCACAGGTCTGATTTTCCTCGGTGATTTCAATATCGTTTGTAGAAAATTCATATTTTAGATAAGTTTTCATCATTTTCTTAGTTCTCCGTTCTCATAACTATATGGGGGTCAGCCACCATTATTTTACACCTCCATAGGGCTCTATTATCTATCTCTAATTCTTATTTATATTCATACCAGCCTTTAAGATATAGCCAAATAATATATTTTTAAAGTCTATAACTAATCATGTTGTAATCGATGCACACTAATTGCGTCCCATAATTTATTTAATAGGCGAGTTATGTGTGGATCAAAAAGGTCAAAAACAGGTTATAGCCAATTTGTGTTCTAGTATAACTTTTTTTTTATGACCTAGTTGCGTCCCGAAAATCGATTATTTGAATACACTTCGTTAATATGCAACCACCAACTGTGGTGAATTGAATAAGACATTTAATATATTTTTGAACGTGGTTAAAACTACTCTCTACATTTTTTTGATATCTCTGAAAACAATCACTAAAATTTTCATTAAAATGGGTTAAGTTATTTTTGAGTATTTAAGCTGTACAATCATGAATTTATTTTTATGTATTACGTAGATTATATAAAATTCTCTTTGTAATTTACCGAATAGATCTGTTTTATATTTTAAATATGCTATTTATTTATTTATTTATCTACTTATTTATTTTTTTTAAATATTATTATTACTCTTATAATATTTGTACATAACATACAATCATTCACAATAGTGTTTGTGTATATTTTATTTGCATCATTAATTATCGATTGCAAGTAAAAAAGAAACCAAAAATCACTCACAGGATACAGTACTATACTAGAGACGAAGATTATTTTTAAAATTGTGGCACTTCATGACGCATCGAGAAAAACGACGACACTGTCATGTGGCGAGAGAATGGTAGGTATTGCTTTATCAAAAGATTTTGGGCTCCCAAATAAAATGACCAGGGTTGGGATTTTATAGCATTTGCTTATTATTATAGGATACAGAAAAAATAGCAGAGTGTGCTATAAATTTTTTTTATGCACCAGGGGCTTCAAATATGAAATTCTATTTTACTATATTGTGCATATTATTTAAAGTCATTTAGATTTTTGAAGTTTTGGTGCTATTTTTTTCTGATATGCATAATATAATGCTATATTTTGTATTTTTCATAAATTTTGTTTTTATTAAATGAAAATTAGTATTTATAAACCTATAGGTAATATAAAAATTGAATTAATTTATGTAAATTCATAAGAAAATTTCCCACATTAAAAATGATGTCTTCATTCAAGGTAGGTATAACACATTATATATAGGTACACATACATTTTTTTAAATTGTTAACAGAAGAAGATAATATTAGTTTTTTTATAAATGTATTAATTTATAAGATTTTATTATAGATATTAATTTAAAAGATAAAATTAACTGTCGGTAGAAGACAATAAATGTAATAAAATGTTGATTTACATATTTTTTTGCTATTTTTGATGTTTTAGGGTATATTTTAATAGTTTTTTGGTCATATTATAGCGCATATTTAAATACTTTTTATTGCTATAAAATCCGGACCCCGATAATGACTAGTCTTCTCTTCGGCAAAAAAATCACTTTTTCGGTCATCAGTCCGTTTTCTCTGCAGGCAAAATCTATGGTGTTCGTCAAATGATTTAACACAGAATTAATGATTGTAATAAGGATAAGAGATTTAGGTATTCTACTGTCGAATGATTTATTGTTTAATAATCACATAAGTATGATGTGAAGTGTAATAAGGCTTTTCATGTATTCAGTTTTTTTAAGGCGTAATTGTTCTGAGTTTAAAAAGACTAATCTTTTAAGGTATTATATTCCACACTAGTCCATTCCACACTAAAATATAATTTGGTTTTATGGAATCCTCATCAAATTGGATTAATTAATAAAATTGAAAGTGTTCAAAATCGATTTTTGAGAGAGTACCTACTTACTTTTAAGACCAACAAAACCAATATATCGCTTTAGCGACTAGTGAGTGAGTATCGAGTCACTCGAAAAAAAGAAGAAAATCGCATGATGTGATGTGACGGTGTCTTATGCGAAAAAAATGTGTGAAGAGACTGGTTCTTGTTATGAAATTTTAGTTTTACATACGGAAATTCTATGCTTATCAAAAGGTAAGGGTTTAAACAGATTTTATGAAATGAAAAATGAATTATTGTAATTGTTCAATAAACTGTGATTTCGTAGCTCAGTTATTTAATCCATTATGGTCTGCAAAACTTGCTTATCTAGCTGATATTTTTAATAATTTAAATAACTTTAAATCCGATATGCAAGGTAAAAATGAAAACATATTAACATCGTCTGATAATTTAAATGGGTTTTTACGGGAAATTATCTTTGGATATCACACATAGAAAAAAACAACTGCAAATGTTTACATTAACAACAGATGTTGATCCAGATTGAGAAAAAAACATCTGATTTGATAATTAATCATCTCATCATTTTAAAAGAAAAAAATGAAAAAATATTTCCTCTCTTTACCTATTAACGAACATGATTGTATGCGCCATCCATTTGCAGTAACATCAGATGTAATATCACATCTAGAATTAGTTGAACAAGAGCAACTTTTAGAACTTTAATCTGATAATTCATTGAAATTAAAATTTAATGAACTTAAACTCTTTCAGTTTTGTAGTTTTATTAGAGCAGAGTATCCGATAATTACAAAAATTGTAATAAATATGTTATTACCATTTTCTACAACATATCTCTGTAAACTTGAGTTTTCCGAGCTAATAAATATTAAAAATAAAAAACGTGAACGACTTTTATTAGTTGAACAAGAAATGCTAGTATGTTTATCGTCAATCCTGTCTGCATATGACGCACATTTTATTGTCACATAACTAGGTTATAACACAAATTTGATATCGCTGATACTGAATAGTGAGGAAAACTATGTGTCATTTTTCAAACGTGTGAATAATGAGTTCACTATCAGGTTTTTAAGCTCGTACAGGTTCATGGCCTTGAGTCTGGAATCTTTAGCAAAAAATCTCACCACAAATGATCTTGCAAAGTTTCGAGAGATTACCAAAGTCTTTCAACCAATGGATTTGTCTCTAGTCACACGTAAGTGGGTATTCATATATAAATATTGTGATAAATGGTGTAAACTCGAGGAATCTACCCTTTCATCAAAGCATGACTTCTATAGTGCTTTAATGGAGACGCATGTTAGCGAGGAGGATTACTGTCACGCTATGAAGGTGTGGGATCGCTTTAATTGCACATCACTTGGTAGCTGATAGATGTACTTCTACTCACGGACGTTTTCGAAAATTTCCGTGATATATGTATGATAACATACAATCTCGATCCAGTATATTATTTTACTACGTCCGGATTCACATTCGACTGTATGTTTTATATCTTAATTTCATTGAAGATGTTGACAAATTAAAATATAACCTAATCTAACAGCAGTCTCACTAGAAAATAAAATTATTAGATTTGATAAGCCGAAATACAGTTATATAATAATATTAATAATAATATTATATATTAATCATAATATTAAATTCAGTGTTGGGAATTAGTAAAACGTTAACGTATGACTATCATTATAATGCCATGCAACGACATAATGATAGAATTAGGTTAATACAGGTAGATACAGGTTAGATATCTATATATAACCAAACATAATAATTATTGTAATAATATAATAAGATGATTATTAAAATTTCACTGTTACAGATTCACTGGTATATCGGGTAACGACCAAGAATTTTTATAAAGACCTCATAGACAACCCAATCCTCCTAAATCGTATGGATACATCGAATCTACCGCGAAATCATCCGTGCAAGGGTATCAGGATTATTCAAGGATGAGACAGGAGATCGTGTGATATCTGAATTCATCGCACTCCAAGCAAAGTCTTACTCATACAAAATGGGAGGAGATAGTGACCAAAGGTATTCGAGGACATGTCATCCTTAACCACCTAAACTTCAAATATCATATACGTTGTCTGTTTGAAATCGATGATGTTAATGATGTTGATGGGAGTGAAGAGATTAAAGTTAATAAGGATGATTTCGATGATGACTTCGACGGTGATGATGAGGAATAGAAGGATAAAGGAATGAAGAGGCGTGCACTTCTAGGCTCCCAATCCGTCATCAAGGTGATTCATCAGAATGCTGTCACCACCGCCACCACCAATGATAATAACACTTCTACGATTCAACTTACACCATGTATTCCGTATACACCATATAGAGTAAATATGTTGATCTGCTCGTTTAAGCATCAAGTCTAAACGATTAAGTCTATGAAAATGGTGCTTAATCGTTTTGATGGCAAAAGTGTTGTCAATGACGATCGGACACATACATGAGCCTATGGTCATCATACGTTACGTGTATGATGTCATATTTTGAAAATATTCATATATGTAAATTATATGTGAATAAAAGATGAACATGGAAAAAATAAATAAAGATAAATTATTGTTATATAATTGCATTATGTTTATTTGAATAATATATATATATTGTATGTAGTAGTAAAATGTGAATATTAATATTAAATTGAATCCATGTTGAGGCGGTGCACTTGCCGAAAGTATCTATGTTATACCGCGCCGTGAGTGGCCGTGGCCGCTAAACGTAGAATTAAATTAGATAATTTTAAGAATTATTTATAAACCATTTTCTTACGGCGAAAACTTTGTAAAATGTACATTGCTTGGGGTTGAATTTCATATGAAAAATACAGTAGGGCAGAGTTTCTTCGTCACATATTTGATTTAATCTAAAACACCTCAAGTCCTCGATGTTTTCAACGTGCAGTATATACTCCATGAGAAGTTGTTTTTTTTTGCTCACCATTCACGTAAATGCAGTCAAATTTTAATGAATTCAATATTCCGTTCACTTTCTCATATTCAACATTGCCATATTCCAAAGAGAGTTGATAATAATTAGGCTCGAGCCATTTATTCGTTTTCCAACTCTTGTTGTCCTGTTTAGAAATTTTAAAAGTTCAGTGTTGGCTAGCCCAGGCTTCTGTGTTAACTACAGACATTTCTTTTATCATATATTTATTGTTGACTCCAAGAACGCATTGAATGTCTATGATAACTGACGAAGACGACATTGTTAATGTGAGGACTACCAACGCGATCGTGTATAAAGTTCAACTGAAATTATTATCCGAATATCACATGTATATACACCATACGTGTATTGTTCAAGATATGTATAATACATATCATGGAAATATACACATAGTAGTGCTAGTAGTATTAGTATAGTACAACTCAGATTCGATTTATTCAAGTGTATGAATGAAATTAATTTTTTTTAATGTAACTATCCTCGACAGTCTTCAAATGTACGTGTAGCTGTACAATAAATAACTCGTGATCTGATAAAGAATTGTCCTCAAATTCTTGAGTTATATGGTTTATTGTTTCGATTACACGAATGACGCTTCTCAGGTTATACCGATAAATGTAGTAATTTCTTTATATTTATTGAATTGCTCCAAAATACGACTTTTGAAGTTTAATAAAGACTTATTATTTTTCTGTATTTCATTTTCCGACAATTTTATCTTTTCTCGAAGAGTTGCTATATTGTTTTTCAGGCTAACTATTTCTAATTGTAGTATCTTTACATCATGAACAATTATTTTATTACTCGATTGAATGTACGAAACAGTATTTTTCTATGCCCTTCGGCCAAGTTTTGAAAATATCCATAATCAATACACATGTTGTCCAAGTGAATTTAATTATACTACTGAAATGAGTTTACATAGTTTAAGGTCACTAGTTTTTAACCAACTATTATGCGTCATATCGAATCCTAGCTACTTGACAAACACTTGATTACCCCTTCTGTGCATGATTTTCTTGACTAAATATTCGTCTCAGTGGTTGGTCTTGCATATTTCTTCGGAATAAAAACAGTCAGTAATCGGCTTTCCTTTATAATTTTGCAACTGATAAGTGACAGACAGTGTTTTATTTATTTTGATAATTTCAAATATTTCTGTAGATCAGTTGGGCAAATAATATTTTGTAAACACTTCCTTTTGAGTACTGATATGAACGTTATCACCTACTTTGAATTTAATTTTTATATTTTCGATTTTACACTGTTTAATTTTCACTATCGTGGGCTCAGCATCCGCTTGTACCGGTGCCATTCCGATAGTTCTATGTTTCGAATTATTATAATCTCGGAGATTTTTAATAAAATAGAAATTCATGTGTGAGAACCTCGCGCTGTAAACTCTCCAAGTATTTTTTCTTTTAATATACGGTTGAAACGTTCTACAATACAAGCTTTCGTGAAGCTAAATGTTGAATATTTTCGCATACTATATTTTACCATTAACTCATCGAATATCTTGTTATAAAATTCTTTTCCGTTATCCAATTGTTAAAGTTTTGGCGAACGATCGTGTAATATTTTAGACATAGAACTACTAACTTATTTACCTATTTTTGTTTTCAATGGTAAAGTCCATACAAATTTAGTAAAATAGTCTATTATACATAAAATATACTTGAATCTTTTATTTTTCTTCGAATATGATATCATTTCAACTATTCAGCTTGCCACGGATCATTCTTTCCATATATGTTAACTCTGCGCCTAATGAAAATTTTCCGTGATGATTTGTGGAGTTAAATAGTAATTTTACGTTTAG
>JACXSJ010001143.1:76860-89636 GCA_014851325.1 Pentalonia nigronervosa
AAGTTTTCTTCCAAATATTGTTTTTAAAAAACATAATATTATAATAATATAATTTTTATATAAAATACTTCCATGACTAATATTAATTGAACTAACTAATAAAGTAATAACCAAAATAATATTTAACTATATACTATAAAATATATTTTTTATTACATTCTGCCTCCCCTGCCAGCATGGTCTGCGCACGCTTATGGTTTAGACATTTGGAATTTGTTTAATTAGCCCGGCCTTATGTAATTCCTCGAAAATCAATATTATCTCGTTGGAAACACCGATATTGCCGACCGATTTAGATGTTAGAAGTAATCGAAATCTATCATTAAATTAGTTCATTTAGATTGTTTTGGATACTTATTTTTTACTTATATTTTTAGGAAATCATAGAATTTCTTTGTTAGAAAAATTCAAACAAATTTCAAAAGTGAACGAGTCGAAAATGTATTTGAAAAACATATTAGAGGCAAGGAGGAGATCATTCGAGCAAGTTATGAAGTAGCTAACCTGATATTTCGCGAAAATAAAAGTTTTAGTGATGGTGAATTCATTAAAAAATGTATCTTAGCAAGTGTAAAAGAAATTATTACAGAAAAAATGTCTGTATTCGAGAAAATAAGTTTATCTCGAAACGCTATTACTAGGCGGGTAGAATATATAGGAGGTGCTTTAATGACGCAGTTACAAATAAAATCGAAAACGTTTAAATTTTTTTCTTTAACTTTGGACGAAAGCACTGATTTGTCAGATACTGCACAGTTATGAATATTTATATTATTATTTTTTATATTATTATTATTATTAAATATTTATATATTTTATACGAGGAATAGATACAAAATATAATATAACAAAAGAACTTACTTCATTAGAAACTATTTCTGGAACTACAAAAGGAACTGATATTTTTGAAAAAGTGAATTGTTGTATTGAAAATTTAGGACTGACCTGGGAAAAACTTTGTAATATCACAACAGATGAAGCTCCAAATTTGTTTGGGGGAAATACGGAATTAATTGGAAGGATAGCTGAGCTAACAACTTAAAAATGATTGAAACACTGTATAAACACTATATTTTTACACTGTATTATTCATCAACAATCCCTGTGTGATAGAACTATGAATTTGGAACATGTGATGAATATTGTTACAAAAGCAGTCAACTTCATTAGATCGCACGGATTAAAACATAGATAATTTATAGAATTTTTAAATGAAATTGAATCGGAACATAAAGATTCGTTGTATCATACCAGGGTGGTCAAGTCGATGAAAAGTATTAAAACGATTTTTTAGTATTCGGCGGGCGGGAAATTCAAATATTTATGATAAAAAAAAACAAACCAGTAGAAGAATTTGAAAACGAATAATGGATGTATGATCTTGCTTTTTTAATTGATATTTCAGCTCATTTAAACGAATTAAATCTTAAACTTTAGAAACAATCAAAAACCATTTTCAAGCTTATAAATGATGTAAAATCGTTTGAAATAAAATTACAATTTTTTAAAAACCAAATATTAAAGCAAAATTTTTTACATTTTAAAACGTGTCAAGAAATTAAACAAAACTCTTTTATTGACGTTCCGACAAATTATTTTGTGAGTATGTTGGAACAATTATCAATAGAATTTGAAAACCGTTTTCAAGATTTCAAATCACATATGATTTCATTTCGGATGATTGAAAATCCATTTTTGTCTGATAAAAATTATATCCAAGAAACTGTTCAACTTGAACTTATTGGTTTAAAAATAAATAATCATTTGAAAGATTTATATAAAGAAATCACAGATAAAAACAAAGATTTAATACATTTTTATAAGACCCTTCCTGATGATTTTTCAAAAATAAATGAATTATCAATGCGTATATTTACATTATTTGGTTCTACTTATATTTGTGAACAGACGTTTTTATGCATGAATTCCGCAAAATATTCAGAAAAATCTCGTTTAACTGATGAACACTTACACTTCTTATTAAGAATTAGCGTTTCACATTTTACACCAAATATTGAAAAATTGGTTAAAGAAAAACAAGCCCAAATTTCACACCAATATATTTATGTTAATATTTTAAATTCCTATACATTTTTTTTATATTAAAATTAAAAATTGTAAGACATTTTTTAATTCTCAAAAGTTTATTAAAAAAATTTTTTTATAAATTATAATTTTTATTTTTTTTTTTACACCTATAGTCTCGGGCCGGTTGGAATACTTCCACGGGCCGCAGGTTGGGCACGCCTGTTGTACATCGATGACTTGGTATAATAAACTAATGTTTAGTTTTTTTTTTAGGCCCGTTTTTCAGCCACGCGTAACAACGACAGGTTTCTACATATTAAGTAGAAATTAAAATTAAAATCGTAAACATGTAAATGTGATATTTTGAATTAAATAAAAAAAAATTAATAAAGAATAATGTTTAAAATCTGATTTTATTTATGCTACGTAGGTATAATATAACGGTAAGAGTGTACGACGGCCTGCAATATATAGTTATATAACCTATTTAATATTCTAATGGTTAATAATAATATATCATATCATATTATTATATTAATGAAGCAAAATCAAAAAAAAAATTGTTGCACTTATAATTACTTACAGCAGGCTACATTTGTTTTTATTTTTTAGGTTTATATTTTAACGATGTTGAATTGTAATATATATATATATATATATATGCCATAATCATTTGATAAATATGATAAAATAACTTTTATCATTATGATGTTTAATATTTATGAATTATGGGTTATCTAACCATCGTATAATTTTATATTATATCAAATGCGCGCGGTGGTACCTATAAAACATCATATCTAATACATTTTTAATTAATTCCCTATTAAAAATAGACTATAATAGTATCGAATAGATACTATTATCTGCGTAATAAATATATTATTATGTTAAATGAACAATTTAAAATATTTATCATAATATTATAATTATAAACCATAAAATTAAAAATAATTTGATATGGGCACCTAATGTTCACGTCATATTATTTATTAAACTGTTCATACGTGCATTTGGTTCAATATATAATTATTGGAGGAAATCTGAACGACGTCGCGTTAATTGATTTACTACACGGAAATTTGTAACTAAAACTAAAAGCTAATAAATGTTTCAAATCTAGCATAATAATACGTAATAATACTTATTATATAGGGGATGTCAAATTTTAAAAACAACAAAGGTGAAGTTCCGTCATGGAGGTCTGTAAAAACGTATATGAGGTACCTACCACTATGTTTATTTATTAACCACTATGTTTATTTATTAATTATTTATATTATTATTAATTATTATTCTTCAAGAAGATAACACGTAATAAATAGGAGTAGTTGTTTCAAAGTCAAATCTACACGTAGTGTACTTATATGTATATATATATTGTGAACTCTTTATAAACTTTAATGAACTTTAAACCAAAAATTTTTTTTCATCGAAATTTCAAGGTTACCATCTAAGAAAACATGATGAACATTCTCTCTGTCTTACAAACGTACGATAGGGAAAATTCAGCCAAGTACATTTTCTGTTGTTAGTTTTAGTATTACAGTTCATTTACCTTTTACCGCTATGTCTCATTAATTAAAAGTAAGAATATTATCTGCAGTGTTCTCTAGTCGGCTTATATTTATATTTTAATTTTAAAGCGAGTTAAAAGTTAATGTAAAATATTATTGTGGTTTAAAAAGCCTCATAATTATCGTTTTAAAATTAATATAATAAACAACAAAAATCTATTAGAAAACACTGATAGTATTCCTACCTATCTTGAAATTTGATAACGAGTAAATTTACTGTAATAAAACCAGCAACACAACACAGATTGACCAGTGACAGAATTATTTTCATTGTGGGCTAATTCTAGAATGACTAGATTTTTTTAGTGAGCTGGGTGGTAGTTATAATTGTGACACAAATAAAATACAAACAGAGATTGTGCCGTTTCATTTTATAAATATTTATTATTATATTATAAATATTATGTAAAATTAATTTTTAAATATTGACAATTTCATCCATATATAATGTTGCACTACGATGAATGGTCATCAAAGCAAGTGCTGACAATTTAACATTTCCTATTGTTGATTCCTCAAAAACTAACTATAGTGTTGAAAAACTTCGCTGTAAACAGTGTACCTAAATACAACAGTGAATGGAAATCCATTTCTAAAAAAATAGAAAGCCCCATCGACATTAGAATTATTTACAAAAAATTGCCTTCTGTTTATTTGAAAATATTTGTATCATTATTTTTTTATAACATATAAATATAATTTATAGACATATAAATAATTAACACTATCACAGAATATAATATTATTTTGTATCCCCCCGGTCTAACTATTACATACTGAATTATTTCTATAATAATTTTGAAACAGTTACTTATTTCAATAACTCTCTAATGTTTCACCAGTACTAAATATGTTAAAAACTTCGCGTTTATAATAGTCAATATTACGGATGAAACTATAATATTGCTCCGGAATTATATAATTATTATTTATTAATCGATAACATTGTGGATAAAGCTGGGCTCGGCTCGCGGCTCGTCGCTCGTGGAGTTTGGTACCTATCATATAATAATTGAAAAATCATAATATTGCTTAAAAATAATAAATTACAACATTTCGGCAACGTCGGGTAAAATATTTTTTGTTCAATCGTGTTGATAAAAGGGTACAATATATTCAATCGTGTCTTAACGGTGTGATCGATAATAATATTATGTACGCAGAAAGAAGGAATTTTTCTAATCGTTATGATAATAACGCGGTCACCCTGGAATTGGGCCACAGCGAGCTTTTTACCAAAAAAGAGTACGTCGTAACTGGGTCACTGAAAATTAACATTTATAAAATGTACACTCGGTAACCCGGTAACTGCAGGGACACTATAGTTAACTATTTTTATGAACTTCCTTATAATACTATTGTTAATAATAATAAGAGCGTGCCGCGAGGTATATAATTTTCACTATATATTTACCATATACAAAAATATACTTTTAAAATCGCCGTTGGGTAGACCTTATTTTTAGACAAAATTACAACTACTGCTTAGCAAGTGTTTTTTTTTTTTTTGAGTAATATCTATATGCCACAAAACTGTAAAATTACAACATATACTCCGCCAATTATAATTTTTACGATAATTATACGTATTTGTGACAATGTTAGGTTTTCACCACATGTTTCATACGGCCCATCATAGGCGCAACTAGACTAAAAAAGTCTAAAACTAGTCTAAAACTCGGGGTGCTAAAATAATAAATGCATCCAGAGCTCCCACACCCCCTTAGGTACTAAAACTACTTGGTCTCATAAGTTACAAACCAATAATAATCGCTATGCATTACAACTTTTTATACATATTTTAGCACAATATTCATATATAAACGATAAAAATAAAATAAATATCCTTTTTATTAATTTAAATTTAGATTTGGCCGATAAAACGTTAATATAAAACTTGTGGGAGTTTACCAGTAATATTGTGCACTTCACTGCAGCGTACATCTAAATCAAATAGTGCTATCAATGTTATAGGAATTTGAAATAATTAAAAACAAATTATTAGCAGTATGACTGCTTATGACTAAAATAGTTTAAATTTATTTTGAATAAATATTTCATGATTTAAAAACAATAATAGTCGAACATTAAATTAAGAGGCACTAAATTTGAACTCCAGCAAATGCCTTTTGCACCCCCTCCCACCTATTGCGCTCATGTAGCCCATGATATTATTTGTTCTGAAGCGATAACACGAACAATAATATAATATAATATAATGCCATCCAATATTTTCATTCACAATTCAAAAAAAATTTCCATATAATATGCTACATCCATATATCCAAAACTTTTTTAAATCAAATGTATACATTAAAATTAGAAATATTGGTACACAGAAGACCAGGAACCAGACTTTAGTCAGACACAATTTTATTTGAAATAAAAAGAAGAAAAAAAACCTGGTTTGATTTTATGCAATATGTAGGTCGTTACTATGACAAAAAATGTTTACTAATATTTATTATTTAATATAAATATTTATAATTGAAAAGGTATTTTTAATATAAATTGGCTATTTATAATTGTATATGTATTTTTATTTTATTTAATAATATCGTGGCTTTGGCGAATGAATAAATATAGTATATTTAGGTAATGGAAAACGATACGCGTTTGGTAATATGTTATGATTATTAAAACGAAAAACTGTTTATTTTAGTTCCGATGCACCTGAACGGAGTTTTTTTTGGCAGAATATCAGTAAAAGTAGTACCTTGATACAGTGGAAATGTGAAATAATAGAATATCTAAACGCTAAACTATTTTAAGGAACTATAAAGAAAAAGCATAGCGGCTTGCGGAGTACCAATTATTATTAAAAGTAAACTAATTACATATATGATCAAAAAATAACACTGCATGTTAAAGAAAATTTTCTTTAACATCGTGTAGTATAGTGTAAACATATTAGTTTGACGAACAAAATAAATAATAATAATATTGTAAAATAAGAAAGACATTAACCATACATCAAACTAACACAATTCAGATGAAATATTAATCCGACATTATTTTGCATTAATTACGCTGTTGCTTCGGTTGCAGAATAATAATAAAACGTTCGATAATCGGTTTTCAAAAATGTGGTACACCTGAATGGACGTGTTCCCAGTTTATTTTAAACAGACCATTCGAGTTGATTTAGACATATCATATTAATCGCTTATCGTTTTTGCACAAGCCTATAGTTAGGATTCGTAACGAACGAAACTGAATCTGAATACAGTTTACGTGTAGAGCAATCGTATCGCACTCTCGACTAGATAATTCTTTGATATTTTTATTTTTCAGTATAAAAGTAAAAAAAAATATCAGGTTTGACATAAATCCCGGACTTAAGTCCTCGGCATTGGCGCCCAATCCTATGAATAGGTGTAGAAGTTTCAAGCTGCTACACATTGAAAATAAGAGAATAATATTCAAAGAAAAATACGCTACTGTTCCTCGGAATAAAATGTTTAATTATTACGATATTATATACCTATTTGATTTGTTGTTTATATAATATGTCTTCCATGGGTTTACCATAATATAATCTGGAGACAAGTATATTAAGTCACAATTGAATTGTAAACGGGTGTGAAACAATAATAACAATAAAACATGCAAGACATCTAATAAAGCACATCTAATACCTATTAAATAATGCGTTTATTGAAGCATTGCTGTCGAGTAATGTAACGGCAACAACAAAAATTATTCAAAACAAGGCAATAAAATACAATAAAACTTCCATATAACGTTCACCGAAGGGACCGGAAATAATGACCACTAATTAGAGATAAGGTGATTATAAACAGAGATGCAATATTTCCAGATAACCGCTGTATAGAGTGCATAAAAAAAAAAACAAATACACAATAATATGCACATATTAAAAAATGTATTTATGACATGTGCAACACTGAAGAGTTATTTACTATATTATGTACAGTTTAAAATTAAAAAGTTGTTGCACATCAGGATTTAAAATAATGTATATTATAAATGTGTATTACACATTAAAAATATTGAGTATTATTAGTTTGTTTTAAAATTTTATTATTTGAACAAATTTTTTCGAAATTAATTTCTGTTATTTTCAATAAATAAAAACCAACTATGTCACCTTTTTAAAGAGTAAAAAGAGCTAATTAACTAGCGTTATTGTAAAAGCTAGTTCGATAAGATAACTATAGCCTGCCTTAATTAATTTGAGCAAGCCACGCACTTTAAATTTTTTATCTTATATTTTGATCATTATTTAGAATGTCCGATATATAGAGGTAAATAAATAATGTATTAATGTATTTTTCCCATACATAACATTTGACAGGACCAAAAAAAATGACTGTTACATAGAGTTGACCATCTTTTAGAGATGACCGTTAAAGAAAGTTTTACTGTATATATTTTATATTTCACATGAAATAAAAGAACAACTACCTGTAGAATATAGATTATATTATATATTATACAGTTATCAGTATTACAGCAATGAGATATGTTTGACGATTTTCCGCTAAAATTACATGCCATATTTTCCAATCGGTATAAATATTTTGTAAATGAACCTTTCATTCTACCTGCTTGTTTAATAAGACATTAAAATATTTTTAAAAGCCGCTAGCCACATATGTGCTAAGTATACGATATAATTGCGAGTTAACGAGGTGTAATTTTTTTTTATTCATTTTAATAATAAAACGTTCAGACTTATTACAAATAGGTATA
Source organism: Pentalonia nigronervosa (assembly GCA_014851325.1). Classification (NCBI taxonomy): domain Eukaryota; kingdom Metazoa; phylum Arthropoda; class Insecta; order Hemiptera; family Aphididae; genus Pentalonia; species Pentalonia nigronervosa. Next base: position 85,182 of record JACXSJ010001143.1, read on the forward strand.
ATAGATACAAGATTATTATATTAACAATGACAATTGTAGATTTTTTTTCAGAGGAGGGAAACGTTTGATTACCATAATAAGTTAAGTAAGAGAAACTGCACAAAACAATCTCTGGAAAAAAAAAAATTTAATTAGGTTAAACATTTGCAGTGATTAGAATTTGTGCACCATGCACGATCGAACGACTGCAGAACTCGATAAAATATAATATAATTTACGATGTCATTATGATTTATAAAGATTGGGGCACATATTACAATATTATTTCGTTCGAGGCGAAAAAGAGTGTATAGCTGAATGGTGTACGGGTAATCGTGCTTACAATATTAAGTATAGTTGTAATTATTATTATCGTCGACAAATCACAGCGGGAACTGTATAATAATAATTTACCAGTACATTTAATTAACCGCGTGTAAATGCGTTTAAATAATATTATATTAGGGCGAGCGAACCGATTATTATCGGATATAGGTTTTTTATTGTGACACGTCGTATAATAATCGATTCGGAAACATATTAATGCTTTAATAGATAGGTAGGTAGATAGGTAGGTAGGAATAGGTAGGCACTTATATAACATGTAATATATTATCCGTCAAGTCTGCACGTGGATTATCACGACTCGCCGAGGACTGCTGCAGCAGCAACAGGTGCAACTAACGTTACCCCGACCAGATGATATTATTATTTTACACGGTATAGATAGGTAGGTATTTGTTATTGCGTCATATTATTATTATTATCATTATTATATTATATTTAATAAGATTTATAAGTCGAAAAAAAGGATATACCTGTACCCATATGAATATTATAATGTGTATACTTTCTTTTTTATTCGTATAGGTATTATATTATATAGTAGTGTTGGACGAAACGAGTTATGTTTAATCCCGAAGAATTGCATTTTTCATTTTACGCGTTACACAACTTCTATAATATGATACGTTTCTATTACAATGTTTATAATACGTGTATACTGCAGTGGTAAACAGTACCCAGGGACTCGCACAAAGCGAGTCTAGGGAAATAAGTCCTGGACAAAAAAGCCTCTTAGTGAATAATTAGGTACCTATATCAACAAGTTATCTGGTCTACTACGTGATCTTACCACGACCGCCTTATGAGTATCATATATTATGCACTTTGCAATAATGACCTGAGCTGAGTATCAAATAATGATGTGATATTCAGATTTTTGTTAGAGTTTTTGACAAGGAAATTATCTAGATGAAATAATAAATGAATAATCTCGAAAAATGTCGAGTATCATTATGTATAATGCTTAAAACAAATTTGACAAGTATTCGTAAAATATTAAGGGCAATAATTGAAAGTTTGACGCGTTAAGTAAATAAATGGAGGTAGATGATGTATACACTATTATATATTACATATTATGAACTGCAATCTGCATAAAAACATAAGATTATCATACATTGTCAATTTCAACATAGACGTATCTAGGAAAGCTGGGGGGAGGGGGAGAGAGCTAAATTCCCAGAATTAAGCTTATTATATTCAACTTGTTATGATTATCAAAATACGGACCAAATGACAATTATTAAATTACGATTGACAATGTAACAGGGCATCGCGATCGCTTTTATTTTTTTTCGTAAATTTTTTTGCAGCATATTTGACGTTTTTTAATGCATTTATTAATTTTTTAAAATACTTTTGATCTATTTCTCATTTTATGACTAAAACAAATTGACTTCGTTAAAATATAAACATAGTATTACGCAATATGAATCATTTTCATTTTGAACTATATAAGATATAACATTAAGTAATATGGTTCGAAATTAGACAATATGTATTAAAGATCTCATTGTATAGTGTACATAAAATTTAATTTTTATAACTCATGTTTTTTATATTTTTATACGTATCTACACAATTTTAATAAATTTTACATATTTTTAATATTTATTTATTTAATACACAATTTTCGTTCTTTAAAAAAAATTCATTTTTTAGAGTTTTTAGGTCATTTAAATCTGAGCCCTCGTTTTTACCTTATTTCGATAATATTGTAAATCGAAATATTATATAACAATATAGACATACGCCAAAACCTAAGTGAAAACATTAAAATAATTTTATTTAATTGTACAAATTAAGTTAATTTCTGGTCATATTTTTTCATAAATGTATATGCTTTTTCCAAGTAGCTAAAGCTTTTTTTTTTTGTTATTTATTGTGCTTTAAAATCCAAGGCATACTCATTGACATAAATTGAGTGAAAGGATGTGTAGGGGGGGGTGCAGAGCCTCCCTCAAAACGACATATTGAACATTTATAGCGGAGCTTCACCCTTCCCCCACCAAATATATTTTTGATCACCATACGCCTACGAATGCAGTCATATATAGATAAACGTAAATAATGGTTTAAAAAACATAGGTACGCCTAATGTCTCAAAAAATTGAAAATAATTCATCAGCATTGTTTACCGATCTCATGGCTTACTAATAGTTACTATACATGCTATTATTTACAATTTAACATACGAATAGCCGGTACCTGAAATTACTCGTCCCTTCACGCCATTTTTATATTCTAACACGGTTCAGGTTCTAAAAACCCAATGGCAAACTATTTAGCTGATATCCTATCCGTTTCTTTAATCAATTATCTATGAGTAGGTATAATATAATATATCCCCTCCGTATTCAAAGGGCGATGGATGTATTCACCATATTCTGGAAACAGGCCTAGTTTTTTTCTAACATTAATTGTTAAATACTACGGATAAAAAAAAAAAGAATAGGAAGTTCAAGTGTGAAAAAAATTTCTCGCGCGACATATTATGTCATGTCAAACGATTTTCAACGCTCTCTCTTTCAAGGTATAATAATAAATGCTTCATGATCTCCGTTACACAATTGCGCGCGTTCTTTTATCATTATTACTGTAGTACGTTTTCTTGAACCTTTGCCCAAAAAAATCGACCGATGGTTTGGCGTTAGGGTTTGGCGTCTAAATTCGTCAGACACCACAGCTCGTCGCACCGACGTGGATCGGCAACGTTCAGCCAAAAGCCAAAAGCCGTTTTATTATTATAAAATATAAAATATAGACGACCGCGTGTCGGCGGCGGCGCCTAATCGCCGCCGTCGTCGTCATTACCTTTACATTACGGTTTACCAGTGACAGCAATTTGATATTATACATTTAGTGTACTATATTATAATATAAATTATAAATTATATCTTCGTACCGTCCATCGTAATTTTCGCGCAACCGCACATTAAATTGTACCACGTGTGACCGTCTGCATCATGGACCAAGACGAACCGTGCCTGGCGCCGCAGCTGTGCATCCGTTGTCGGTCGTATGACCGCGGCCGACATGTCGCAGTCGTGTCCAACTCGGACGCGTGCACGTGTTCGGACGATGAGACGTGCCCGCACAACAAGAAAACCGCCGCGCTGCAGCTGCTGGTCCTCAGGAAAAAAAAGTTTGTTTTACTATTGTCTGTATATCTTGTCCACATACCTGCCCATTATAGGTCAGTGCCGTAGACAGAAATTTGATATAGGGGGTGGGAGGGGGGGTCTTTAACAATTACTAGTTATGACGTTGGGTTAATTTTTTTAAAAAAAGTATATTGAGTATAGGTAAACGTAGCACATGCTACTTGATATTTTTCCTTTACAAGGAAAATCTATGAATCATATAAACATGTTTTTATAATGTCGAATATCAACAACACAACTACTATATAATACAAATAATAAGTAATAAAACGTTAATAAGTAACCATGATACAGAAAATCTTACGAAAATTGGCTTCGAAAAAAAAAGTTGTATCCAACTCAAAAACATATTATTTCTATTCTTATAGCTATGCATAATATTCTATAATTCTATATAATATTAGTCCTGGTTTTCTTGGTTTTCTCGATGACTCGTCCAAAACTTATATACATATTTATGGCTTATAACCTGCAATAACCATAGACCCGGAATGGAAAATCCACAACAAAATGTACGGTATATATAATATTTTTCATAATCTAATAGTATGCTCAAAAAAATAAATAATACAAAAGGTTAATTTTGACACGTATTGTGGGAAAAATTTGCCACCCTTGCCATAGATCACGTCAATTATTCATTATGTCAATTTCTGTTTAATTTAATTTGATTTGATTTCCTTGCGGAAGAACAGGTTCAGCCTCAGAGACGCATTTAAGTATTTTGCACTCCAGGTAAGAAAATAAAGCCCCTCCTCTTTCACATCATAAAAATAACTTCAGCGATATATTTATAAAAAAATAAAAAGCTGAAAACAATATATTCTTTTCTCTATTCAAAATCTAAAAACATATTACGTATATATGTAAAATACATACTGTACCGATACACATAATACACTAATACATTTATTGGAATTAAATTTTAATAAAGAAAATTGAAATACAATTTAAAATGTCAACGCCG
>JACXSJ010001143.1:89736-115773 GCA_014851325.1 Pentalonia nigronervosa
GGGGGGGGGGGGTGTTTTGAGTGTCTGGATACCCCCCCCCCCTTGAAACGTATCTATCCTAATTGTTATTAATAATATATCGTTATCGTTACAAATTCAAAAGGAATATTTAATTTTTGATTTTGTGTGCTGTGAAAAATTCCCCCACAAAGATAAGTAATGAATTATGATATGCATTGATGCTTACTATCTACTCCTTAACTATAGTTAACTAATAACAAGATCCAATTCGTACTTAGGCCTTTGTATGTATATTCAACTCTTATTAAAGTGAATTCTACTGTGGGGGTGAAATTGACGATTAACGGGGTGACATTAATAAATTATAATAGGTATGAAGACCCATGATATAAACAACATGGTATGATCGCAAAAGTCCAGATTTGCGTAAGTCTGCCCAACACATCACTTGCTTACCCACGTTATCAAATTGTCATTAAACTATTATTATTTATTACTATACGCAAGTTACGTGCCTACCGATAGATCTGAACGTCAAAAACTTCCGATCATACCTTGTCTATATCATATTGTGTTGACTTAGTTCATAAATTATTATTACATTCTATATTTTATGTTTCTTTAGTGCCTCGTAACTATAAATTTAAATTTGATAGTGAGTAATGAGTAGGTATGTCAAGTTTTAAAATTTTAAAATGTTCACATCTTGCTTCGAAATTAAAATAATGAAAAATATCCAACGAGAGAACACGGTTAAAATCCGTATGCTTTTAAAGCTGATAATATTATAGGTAATTATAATTATGCTGTTGTAATATTAAAACTAACAACAAAAAACGGTCGTTAAGACGGAGAAGACAACATATAAATAGTATGCGCCATTGTATGGGCATCATTTAATCATAAACTTAAATCATGGATTTATCATAACTTTGATTTTTAGAATTTTTAAACATGCCCGAAAATCTAATTTTAAAATAATTAAAATTTTTCCCTGCATTTACTTCAATATTATTGTCCCGTGGCAAGACGAACTTATAAACGATTTCCTCTTTTTTTTTAATAATCACCATGCAAATAAGGATTTTTTTTTTGAATATTCAAATTGTTATATTCGAACGGGTAGTTTTTGAATTAATCTAAACTTTATGTACTATAATAGCTTATAACCCATCATATCCCACGTGGTTATATACAATATATAAAATATATTAATCACTTAATACACGCAGAAATTAACTACATTTATTGATCTTATTAAAAATCCATACATATAATATTGTCTTGAAATATTAGAAAGAACCATTATTAAAATCACCTCAAATCTATTATTAAAAAAAACAAAATTATTCTAATTAAATAATTTCTCTTATAACTCAATATACTAAACACTTACCTGAAATTATTTGTATGAACGTTGGGAAATTCTTTGGTATAGACTTATATTTATTTTTAACAGGATAAATAATTTTAAAAATATATTTAAAATCTTTATAATAATTATTCTTATCTTTTGTTGTATTATTAATCACGGACCTCCTTAACAAGTTTAAAATAAATAGCTTATGTCAAATATTTGTAATTGCTTAGACAAATGGCGCCGAACTACTTTTCAGTAAGATGGTGCAAACACAAATATTAACTACCTAGACACCCCTAAAATAAAATTTTCATATAATTTCCAATTATATACTTGGTCGTCAATGATCAAAGTATTATCATATTGATATTAAGTAGGTGTCTGTTACCTAATACCTATTGGCTACTAAGTGATGGTTTTTCAAAATTATATAGACCCACCCCAATTTTAGGTAATGCACCATCTTAGTACGTATTCAGCGCTACTGGCTTCGCCTTATATTTGATAACACATTTTTGCTTAATTTTGTTGATCTGATTATTGTTTTTTTTATCTTCTTTACGTATAACCTCTAATATCTGTACACGCAATTGACTACCCGGGTAATCGATTTTCATTTATTTTTTAACCGTCATGCTGGTTTTAACCAATCATTATCGCTACAGGATAAGTTTGCAACATCGGCAGGAATCGTCGACGACAAACGACGAATCAAACAAGGCGATTGACGACCGTGATGTACAAGAATCCGACGACGACAACGATTGCTCTTCTTCGTCTTCATCTTCGTCGTCGTCGTCGTCGTCGTCTTCGTCAAGTAGCACCACAACGTCCTGCTCGTCCTGCGACACCATAATGTCTACAGGATCCGAAGACGTCGGATCGCGAATCGCCTGCACGTCGTCGTCTGCGGATCCGTCGCAATAACATCACTCGTAACACAATTAAGTTTCGTTTCGAAAATGTCATTTTAATTTTTTTTCAATCGTAATCGTAAGTATAAAATATATAGTTTAAATACATATTTGTATATACATAATAAACGGTTGTGCGCATAGCGACATACCGTAAACATATGCATACATCACATATTGTAAGGGTAGTAATAATAGTTTAGTTTTCCTTTTCAGCTTTGGTTTTCTTCTTTCTGTTTTTGCTACTACCGCCACTGCTGCTGTCACTGCCACTGCCGTTGCCGTTGCTGCTGCTGCTACTACTACTGCTGCTGCTGCTGCTGCTGCCACTGTCGCTGTCGTCGCCGCCGCTGCTGCTGCTGCTGCTGCTACTGGAAGAATCGTCGCTGTCGCCTTCCGAATCGGAGGAGTTTGCGTTTTTCATTTTCCGTTTCGCATTTTTCGATTTCTTCTTCGATTTCTCGTCTTTCGCGGGCCTAGAAAAATGTCGATATTTGGTTAGAACCTTTTTGACTCGCGACCCATACATTTTTTTTAAAAATGTTTGTGACCCATGTAAGAAAATAAATAAAAACAAAACAGCTAATTATACCATTGTAAATATATCGTTATAATTATAACTAAATAAATACAAATTTTGTTTTATATAGGAAGTATTTTATTTGTATTATCGGTAGTATTATGTGATAAAAAAAAAAAAAAAATTAAAGAAGACCTGTTATGACTCATTTTTAAAGCTTACGCGACCCAAAATCGAGTCGCAACCCCCCGGCTTAAGACCACTGGGTTAGACAATAAACACATTAAATAGGTACCGTCACTGTGTAGCTAATGAGGCGGCTGGAGGGGTGCAGTTGAAAAGGCCTTTAAAAATGCCCACATTGTCCTGTAAACGTTTATTTAATAAGACGTAACCGCGTGTATTAAAATAAATTGTGATTTGTATGAAAATTACTGCAAAAGTCGAATATGTTAGATACCTGCCCATCAGTATACCAAATTTATACAAGAAATCCCAGTTAGGCATACCTTTTATAACAAATTATCTGCCCCCTTCCAAGGCAATATCCTGACAACGCCACTGATACATCCGATAGTTATTCGTTCAAAAATCAACAATCGTTCGAAAAATACATCATCGTACCTATATTGTAATTAAATACAACTATGATTTGTTTTTACTACGTACTTGGACAAGATCTGACTGGCGGGTCTGTCCTTCTTCAAATTCCTCTTGAGCAACGTCGTGCGAGTCGGGCGGTCCGCAAATTTTCTCTTTCCTTTGCACTCGTAAGTCCAATGACCGAATTCCAGGCACTTTTGACAGCGGACACCTTGTGGAGGTACATAGGTTCTATACACACACACGAAAATGGATTTGTTTAATGTTTATAAGTACATAACTGGCGTACCTAATGAATTTCGATGCGGTGTAGTTGTAGACCATTTATAATATAATATTATATTATTTGTACTATTAATAATTATTATGCTTACGGTTTTTTTTTCGTTATATGAAGTGGTGCCATTGTTCTGTTTGAGATGTGTTGTTTATTAATCGATTACGCTGTTAAACTCGATGAATCTGCAAACAAACAAAAAATATACTATATAATATTATATATCATTTGTATGAAATGGAAATGAATAACTCATATACTGAGCATAGCGACGAAATATTTTTTTTAAGTTTTCCATACTTTCATATATATATATATATATTTATAAAATACACCAATTTTGTCCTCCGTATATTAACCTTTAATGTGCCCTTGTGATCGAGTTACAATAATCTCAATCATTTCAAGTAGCTTTTCGAGTAGGTATTTAAAATTTTCTCGAGGCTGCTTTCGGCTGTCGCCTGTTTGCACTATCGTAAGCTCGCTTACAATTTACAGATACCACGTGTATAGGTTTTTTAAGTTCCGTGAAAATATGGTCTGTTGTCGATTTCCCTCTCGAGTAGCCGCGCATTGATATTCTCTAATAATATCAGCATAACGCACATTTAAATAATCTTTTCAAGATTACCAAAGACAATACTTATTACTAGGGCTAGGATTTATATGCGAAACAAAATTGTATACATTTTATTTACCAAAACGTTCAAAAATATGCAAAAACAATTTATATATGTACGCAAACGAGTTGCGCGGATACATAGGCGTATTAATAATAATATCGGGCATAGCCGTTTTCGACCAAATACGTATCCTATCCTTTTCGGTCGATTCACTTTTCGACTAAAACAAAAATATATAGAAATACATATAAACGTTTTATATAATTTTACTAATATAAAACATGTTATAGAAAATTATTAAATATATATAAGTTGTATAAAATGGGTATAATATACAAATAAATAATAATATATAATTTATGCAATTAATAATTTGTCATTAATTATTTGATTAGTGGTCGTCCTGTCCCATCGTTATGGTAACTATTATACATTGGTTATAACGGTATATCGTATAATATACCAAGACTGATCGTCGTTATACGTATAATCGTTAAAGAGTTTTCTACAATAGGTACGTTAAATAATTATTGACAAAAAGTATATATAATTATTATGCACATTAATTTATATAACTTGTATTTTTAATAGTTTTCTGTGTATTAAAGTATATTATTTATTAAACTTTTTGTTTTGGTCGAAAGGTGTCTCGCCCATAATATCACATACAACTGGTACATCCATAATTAATATGAATATCATCTATCCGCGTGGTCAAGAACGCGTATAAAACGATAACTACACAGCAGCTGTCCACCACACGGAATCCTGTACGATAATTATTATTATGATAATATAATATTGTAAATTCCGGGCATTTCGTTGACCGCAAATTCTTCGTGGAAACTATATACCTACTTTGTCTTGATAATAATATTGTCTCAACGTTTTTATCGCACACTACGTCATATATATATATAGTACGTGCACCGTTGTATCAACATTGCGCATGTTCGTATTCTGACCTAACTCCGCGGGGTCAGACGACAATAATAATTTACGCTATGTTATAACAGAAATATACACAAAAAACGTACAACTATATAAAATTAACATATTATTATTATATTATATTGTACGCGTTAATGTGAATATAAACAGAAAATTATTATGACGTCTGTTCCGAGTGGATTCGATTTTTTTGATGTTTCTAATTCAATCATATCTATATATTAGGCAGTGTTTGCAAAAAGGAACGAGTTCTAAAATAAAAGGATTTCTGGAACGAGCTCCTTTTTAAAGAGCGGCAGATTGAACTAATTTCTTTGTATAAAAAAAGAAACAAGTTCCTTTTTTCAAGGAAAAAGTACGAAATTTTCATTCCTTTCGAGTTTCGATTTACACAACTATATAAATAATTTAAATTTAAACATATATATTTTCATAGTGTGCGTATTATCAGTTAATGGTCGTTATCGAATATCGACGTTAATTGTTAGGACTATATTAATATTTTCTCATAATATATTATAATAATTCTTAGATGTCGTTGCGTCGACGGAAAATAGTGTGAACGTCGAACAAACCATTTATGATGCTGGTTGGAACTTGGGAGTACTTCTCGAGGAAATCGTTTTGTTCTATTTGAATCTAAAAAGGTAACTCGTTCATTTTCCAAAAAAAAAAAATGAACTACCAATTAATTTCCAAAATTGTTTTGTAGACAATATAGTATAAGTGTCTACAAGAAAAATGTGTATAAAATATAATGGACTCTCATAGCGATGTCTAAAAACTAGCTACATGTGCACACAAAATGGCCGTGTGCGCAAAATACCTACATTTAAAATAAAAGCGTGACAAAAATCATATTTTCACTGTCCATTGCTCTTATGTGTATTAATGTATTATTATTGTTTTTGTGTAGGTGTATCAGGATGATTTTTTTTAACGCTCAAAATTTCGAAAATTCTATTAATATTTTTTAAAACTATATTTTTGGATAATAATTTAAAATCGTAAAAAATCATAAAATTTTTATCACTACCATTATTAAGAGTTTTTACTTTTTTTAAATGACACCGTACATGTTTAGGTAATGAATCCGAAAAATAATATTTTTATAAAATTGTATTTATTTATTTATTAAAATTTTCGTAGCTATGTTGATTAGTTATAACTTTTGAGTAGATATTTAAAGTTTAGATGAGCGGTGGACCAACATTTTGAAGTGTACCGTCCAACGTCATGTCCTCAGTCACTGAATATTTTTAACAAAACTGGCCATTGTGTTTTAATATAGATATATTGAGTTTAACAAAATGTATAGTTGATTTTTAACTACCTAATAGTTAAGTTATCTATTTTTTTTTAACTTGTAACTAAAGTTAATAATGAAATATTACACAGAGATTTGAGTTTTAACCATAAAACTGCAGGTTGTTGCAGGTCTTAAACTGCAAAACAAACTAGTCAAAATGAACTATTATGCAAGTTAAAAATAAAAATGTAAGTGAATATCAACTTTGTAGTTAACTTACATTTTTCTGTATTGACGAGTTAAAAAAATTATCATTTGCCCCTGCCCAGTCTCGCGTGTATAAGTGTTCAAAATTCAATCCATCGAAAATACGAACGCCACTCGAACGATATTTACATACGTACTTTAAATTAAACATAAATATTTTTTCATCTTGCCGTCGATTTTATCGCCACAAACCTATACTTGTAAGTTGTAAAGTTTTAAGTTATAACGGTTAACAAATAAGTGTAATACTGCAGCACGCATTACATATGGCTGTACTCGTCCGTTTAAATAGGTACCAGAAAACAGACGTTTATTTTTTCTTAAATATCTATATGTTTGCTCAATATGTTCGTGGCAATGTATAATAATTATATACAGAGTGATACACAATTCGTCAAGTATGCTCACCCCCTCCCCTTTTTCTTCAATTTATGAATTTATACAAATTCTGATTTTTGGAATTTTTTTAATATACGTCAAGACCACGGTCTAAGATGATACCTATACAAGTTACTTAACGAAGCAATTATTTTGATGGCCATATATAGTCCCAATCTTCGATTACGACCTGCGTGTAGATGCTCTCTTCCCCCAATCTAGCGTGAAATCGGAAATTAATGTATAATATATTTTCACGATATATATATAAATATATATTTTTTAATTTGATGCATATAATATATAAATTGCATACACTGTAGGTACACCTTAAATCGTGTTCAAGACCACATTTTCATTATTTTTTTTATACTACCAAATGTTTGCCGTGAATGACAATACTTGTGACTTACGTTTTCCAAATCAGAACTTTTTTTCTACTGTAAATTATTTAGCGGATAAATTTTTAAACCTTTTTTTGACATAGGTACCCAAAATTTGAACAAGTAGTTTTTCAGTTATTAAAATGTTTATACTAAGGATAATAGTCCTTAAAAATAGTTTTACGAAAATACAAAATAAATGCACTTATAATATTGAATCTAGTATTTACTATACTTGAACCATTTTTACAAATTATAAACATTAATATATTAAATAGTAATTATTAACATTTCGAAATACTTAAGGTTAAGTGAAAGTTAAATAACTAAAAAACTACACGATTAAATTTTAATTTTGATACGTCCAATTTCTCAGAAAAATTATCCGTTAAATAATTTACATTAAAAAATGAGGATTCTCGTTTGAAAAACAAAAGTTAGTGTCCCGTGGAGATACTTTAGTAGTACAAAATACTATTAAAAATTTAAAAATAGTAGTAGTAAAATATGACTTTTATATAGTCATAAAATGCTTATATATTTAAACATTTCAAAAATTAGATTTTTAATAACAGAATTATTGAAAAAGAAGGGTGTTTGATAAATTTATTACTCGTATACCGTCATATTATTATATTATACATATAATATCTCAACCCCAGAACGCTTTATAAAATTATTATTTTTCCAACGTGTTTTGTTTGATTTTAATGAAAATAAAATGTTTGTTTTAAAACCTTTATTCATTTGGTTCATTGGGTGTATATAGAAATACCTATCTCTAATGACCTAAATATGGACCAACTGTTTTTGCAACATGAATAACCCTGTGAACCTATGTTCGTATGCAAACAATAATTTTATTAATGCAATATTAGCATTAAAACTGATACCCAATTAAAATAAGGATTTTGTTTTTTTTTCTTTATCTAGGTATTACACAATGTATAAAATATACAAATATTATTTGCTTAAAAATTGTCGTGAATTCCTCTCATGTTTGTACACAGATAACAATATTGCAAACTACAAACACAACGTGTTTAATTGTTATTTGATTCAAACACTAATTCTAGCACTCATTATTCCAGAAAACATTATTGTTTTTTAAAATATTTCTTTTACATAATATTAAATCATTACAAAACAACACAACTGAAAATGATTATATTTTTCACTATTTTTTATCATTACCATTTTTAAAGTTCTTTACTGTTTTGAATGATGGCATACATTTTTAATTTCATATTCCAAAGCAGAATATTATTCGAAGTATTTCTATCTTTAAAACTCAAATTTCGGACAAGTTTAGTTTATTATATATTTGTTATGTTTATGACTTTATGAGTATTAAGTTTTGATGAGCGCAGTAATAGAGAAACGCATTAATAGTGGGGACATACTCCCCGGCAGTATTTGGAAGGAATAAGTTCCAAAAGAAACGGATTTCTGGAAGAGTTCCTTTTTTAAAGAATGACAAGTCGAACTAATTTCTTTTTATAAAAAAAAACGAGGAATGGAACAAATTCCTTTTTTCAAGGAAAAAGAACGAAATTTTTCATTCCTTCCAAATTTCAATTTACATAGATATTATGTATTATCTTAGTGTGTGTATTGCTCAGTTAATGATCGTTATTAATATCAACGCAAATGTTAAAATTTATAGTTACTATATTCATATTTTTTATAATATTATATAGAAATCGTTGTCACGTCGACGGAAAATAGTATGAAGATTTGAACAATAAAATCATAAATCATTTATGACGCTGGTTGGAACTTGGCCACTTAGGAGTACTTTTTGACATTTTTTATTCTATTTAGAACTAAAAAAGAACTCGTTCATTTTTTAAAGGAACAAGGAACGGAACGAATTCCTTTCTAAAAGGAACGTGCTAAACACTGCTCCATGGTATACTCCACATAGCTCATTAAAACTTTAAATACTTATAAGTTATCTATAAACTATACTCGTCCAAAATTCAATTTACATACATCGAAAAACTCCAAAAGATGGTTTGCTTTGGAATATAAAAATTGAAAATGTATTAATGACGATAAATGTCATTAAAAAAAGTAAAAATAAATATTTTTTTTTGACAAATATTTTTCTTACGACTTAAAATTATGTGAAAAAAAAATGTTTAAAATCGTTAATAGTTTTTGAAATAATGAGAGTCTTACGTTAAATAGATTACCAGTAAAATAAATAAGCTTATACCTTTGCAAGTATATATTCCTGTGGTTCCCAAACTTGTTTCCATTGGCCCATTGTTATAATTATTGTATAAATCGCGGCACACTTTAGATAAACATTGTCTATTTACCAAAAATTAGTACCTGACACACATACGAGAATTCGCAGATATCATAATCTTATTATATTACCTAGTAATATTATATTTATATATTATTTTTCTTTCAATATAGAACAATTATTCTATTGTGTGAAACAGTAAAGTACAAACCTGTCAGGCCAGTATTAAAATACTTTGTAAAAATTAAGTTTGTTATTAAAAAATTCAAGTTTTCACATCACGCCTTTAAGAATGCAAGACAAATCTTTCACGAAACACTGGTATGTATAAAAGACGTTTTTTTTATATTTTTAGAATTTTTACTAAATTATTGCATATATAGATACCTGCAAAAGAAGTAGGCACTTATAATAATCTTTATGGGGCAAATATTAGAGACATCCAAGACCGTTGAACTGGCTTCCAAAATCGTAAAATCATATAATTCAACGATTGGTGCGGATTTTTTCGTGCAAAATTTGACTCGCCTTTAAATAGATAGGTTTGAATCCATTGTATGGATATTAGTGTTCAAGTTGCTGCTGTTACTAGGAATTTTGTAAGAATCTCCAATATACTGGAAAGAAATTCGAAACAAAATCCAATTTTTAGAAAATCAAATTCAGAATTTTTACATCGTAGGTAAAATTTTAAGATTAATACCTACACTCGTGCTTTTTGATATTTTATACGATTTTTGAATTTGCCGACTTTTATTATTTTAAACGACGAAGCTAGGCGCGTGAGGCGAAAATCCGTAACAAAATGGATATGATCATTACCAGATAATATATATATAGACACCGTAATGAATCATTAAGTTGATTTTACTTTAGTATTACGTTTATACATAATTATAACTCTAAATAATAATTGATTAGCTTTAGTGAAAAAAAAACAGTATTTCTCACTATAAACATAATATTTAAAAATATTATTTACATTCCGCAGGTTCCCAACCGACAGCTGACATTGATATTAATGCTGAAGGATGTGTGGAAAAAAACTGAATTAGTTTTGCGTACAAACCAGAGTATACATGCCTAAACAAGTTTTCAAAGAAGTTAATAATTAAATATTATAGAAATTCGAGTTTTAACCATTTAATTGTATAACAAACTAGTCAAAACCATTTATTTTTACTTTCACATTTTATAATGCTTTTCTAAAAACCAATGGTATGTAAGTACCTTATACATATTTTCATTTCTTCAAATAAAAAAGATTATCATCACTGTCATTTGGTTGATTAATTTTTTACAAAAACCAATGGCATATATAATATTTCCATAATAACTGTTATCAAGTTACAAGTCAATACTGACCGAAGCACCGTTAAACAGTGCGAATAGGTTTGTATTTTGTAGTATAAAATATATTAAATAGCTTAAAATTAATCTAAATATTTTGAAAATTTCATAATAGTAAATAATAAAACTAATATACACATAGTAACAGAAAGCATTAAGTCCCAACGAATAGTATTATTTGAGTTAAAACAAAATAACTAAAATTGTTATTTTTTGATTAAATATCCTGCAAAATCATAAACATTTTAACTTGAAATGTCTGTTAAAAAAAGTTTAAATGAATATTTATGAGATTTTTAAGTTGATGTAAGAAAAACATTCAATAAACGTATTAAATTGTTAATCCTTTTAAATTATTAAAACAGTAAATTTTCCTGATTTTGTTAAAATTTAAACTTCAAACATGTAAAAATATTATAGTTGATTCAACTCCAAACTATAATGTTAAATATCTATTAGTTAATTCAAATGCATAGTCCATTTATATCAACCACAATAAAACGTTGTTAACTAAACCGCACATTGTTAAGAAATTAATACATTATTCTTAATAACACCTAAAATTTGGAAATTGCAGATATTCAATATAATATAATACCAATAGTTGAATTTACAAAATAAAGAATATTTTAAAAATAAACTCAATTTATTTAGAACACATTTTGTGATTGTTTCGACTTCAAAATAGTGTTAAACCATATCCCCCCCCCCCAGGGATATAATTTAAAAAAAAAAGGTATTTCTTTGTCATTTATGAATTATTATAATGTACATAATCTTAAAATTAAAGTTTTATTTGTTTTTCAAATATATGTTCATTTTGTCAAATTTATATCAAACCACAAAATTTTAAAATTTAGAAAAATGTATTATTTAGCCCTTTCCCCCACACTAAAAAAAAAAAAGTACTAGTTCGCCCTTAAGCCCGGGTCGTATTATAGTAATTAAAATGCATAAAGTTTTTATTTTTTTCTACAAACAAAATGTGTAAGTACATTAGTTTACAAAATTCCTTTACTTAATTAGTATATTTTAACTCAATTTCTATATATTCTCGTATAGGTAGATAGATTAAGGCGTTAAGTCAGTAATGAGGTCTATCATAGGAATACGGGTTTGAATCCTTGATAAGTACAGTTATTATTATTTTTATACTCAATAATTACCATTTTTCCATATTTTATTTTAAGTTATTTAAACCGCAGTAAAGTCTCAATTTAAAACCGTTTAAAAATCTCAATATTTAACCATTTCTGGAGGTTATTTTTACTACAACATAGTTTTAATATGAAGCCAATTAAAAAATGAATTTATAACATTAATGTACGCTTGAGAGCAAATCAACTTTCCCAGTTTTTTAAAAATGTAATTAAGCTGCATTTGATAAATTGTACTATATTTATTGCTATATCTATTCATTTTTATATATATTTGTATATATTTATTTTTTATATATTTGTTATTAATACAAGTTCTATTTTATATTCAATTTTTATAGTATTATGAGCATCATCATAAACCACAGTTCAGTCAGTATTTACTTTACACCACTAGACACTAATACACTAGCACTACTGTGCTAAATTAACATATAAATGTATATAGACAAAAATACAGGTACCTATAATAAATTAATGATAAATGATAAGTTATTAATTTTACCCGATTATTTGTATAAACATTATTAAGAGGAAAAAATTACACAAATAGTATAAAATAAAATGATTAATTATATTGTATAAATGTATACATTTATTTTTATTAATATAAATATGTTTTCGGGCTAAATACAACTTTTTTTTCTAACTGATTTTTGAAAGGCCAATTTTTATAATCTTTATGTTGCCGTGGTTATTTATTATTTGTATTAAAGTAGTATACTTGTAATTATTATTTAAAAAATAGTTCATAGACAAAATTAGCCTATTATCTAACTTCATAACAAAATAAGGTAGCACACTATTTAATATATTTCATCTATAAGAAAAATGATTTGTAGTTCCTCGTTATTCCCACAAAACACATTTATGATTCATAGATTTTCCTTATAGAGGAAAAATATCAAATAACGTACTATGTTTTGTTTTCTTTTTTATAGTTTTCAATCAAATTTAACATTTATGTATTCCTATACATTTATAAGATTTTCTATGTTTAGTACAAATTTTTTTTCATGAATAATCCTGGCAAAATATGATCTTAAAAATTAAATTAGCATTATATAAAATATTTTAAATATTTCTTTAAAAAATATATAACTATTTCTTCATTATTATTTTTTTAAATATAATATTTATCTATAATACGCAAAATACAAGTAGCAACTATGAATATTTAGTGACATTCAAATAACACTTGCTCAATAAATACTTATAATTATTGTTAATATATATTTATTGCAAATATTTATGATAAATAATATAATACATCCCTTTAACATATGTAGATATTATAAAGTATAAATAAATAGAAACTAAAATTATTAATCTAATAGTTTAGGTAGTTCATGGTATTACACACAAAACACATTGATGTAATCTTAGCTGGAAACATGTCATATAAGTTGAATGGAAATTAATATTTTATTTAAATTATACAATTAATATTAAATTAAAACATTATAAAGTTATAATATTTATACTTAAATGCAATAAATATGACATTTTTAATTTAATAATATTTTATCTGTTTTTAAATTGATGTTTATTAACCATGGCTTATTTTTAAAACCATTATATAGTACAATATTATACATATTGCTATTTTAAAATATTAAAATAGGGGGCGTGAATCATCATTATTTAAAATATCAAAACCACTTAATACTAATTCAATGGCAGTTTCCAAGCTACCACCTCCTAATCGTAATCCTTGAAGGTTTAAAAGTTCATTGTACAGACCCATTTCTCTCATTATTCCTAACTGATGTGTATAATCAACTGCTGGCGTAGTCGGTTGACTTTGTGTGTTAATAGGAGTCACCGACACATTTCCTGTATTTCCAGCTGATGTACCTGCACTACTAGTACTTGGTTGTGGTTGCTGTGTTGTTACATTTGCTATAGCTGTTGCCAACTGTTGGGCAGTGATGGCAAAAGATATGTTTCTATTCGTCTGTTGACTGTTAGTGTCTGATCCAGGGGATGAATCGTCTAAATCTTCTATATCTTCATCACTGCCAGCAGATCTGGCCAAAACATCTGATGTCAAGTGGTTCTAACACATAATGAAAAAATGTCCATGTTATTATAAATAATAGTAGGCATTAAGGTTTTTCAATAAAGTTACCTGCACAACTTGATCACGAACAACTGCAGAAATTTGAATTGCAGCCAATGCCAAAGCAGGATGATTTTCGGCAATGCGTTTTACCAAACCAACATCATTGAGTTTAACTAATAGCTCTGGATGTTGTAAGAGAGTAATTGCTATAGGATCTTCACTCAGTTTAGGAGTAGACATGATTAGATCAGTTAACATTTTGGTCTTATTAATTTTCATCAATGCACATTTATATGAGGAATTCAACGAGAGTGAACGAAAAGCTACACCCAGTTTTACCATTCCTGCGTTAGTATTTTCAATGGATGTTTGAGGTTCTGTATTATTAATCTTATTTTTTTTGAACAAATGCACAGTAGCTCCGTTGACAACATCGTACATATAAATAGGAACACGGTCTTCCATGACATTTCCACAATAAACCATTACAAAATTATCTTTACTTAGAGTGCTATCTTTTTCACAAATTTTGTCTCTCAATTTGCTCACTTGCGATTGCAAATCTAAGTACACTTTCTCAGTGTACATAGTCATCGTACCCAAACGTAACTTGACGTTAATCATGGAAATCTCTGGCTCTTCACTTATCATGTTTCCAGCTAAGATACCACAGACAACACAGTAAGGTACAACCGACAATGACGTCAAATGTAATTTACACCTATGAACCTAGTATAGTTTAATTTCGTGTGTGATATGAACATGTAAAGGTAAAATACATAAATATAATAAATACGTACCTTTTTATTGGTGGTCTGGTCTTATTATTAAACCGTTGAGTCTAATGTGTGTGTGATAAATTTTAAAAGAGAGAACAAAACGATTGAACAAACAATAGGAGGGATAAGCGATGAAAATATTATAATTAGATTTGAAATATGTAAAACTATTTAATAATATAATGACATTAATACACCACTAAACACAAAAGTGAAAAAATAACAATTCTGGTACAACAAGAAGTGGAAATGACGACAGAATTTTAATAACAATAATCAGAATTAATAATGATAAGCACATTTCATTATTTCAACGTTTGTCTACATTTTCGTCAGCCTGTCGTTTGTTACCGTGCGGTATATGGTTACCTTTCCGACACCATAGAAGTTTTCCAACCACTAGTCGAACCAAAGAGTTTCTACAAACGTAATCTGTGCAATGACAAACGCGACGTATCATCCTTTTTGGCGCCAATCGATAAAAGAATATCGTGTGCTAAGGGATATTGCACATCTACACACACATATATATATATATATATTACTATCCCGAACGAAAAGTCCATTTTGAAAAAAGTCCGGACTCATTTTTTTAATGTCAGATGATAAGTCAGAAAATACAAATTATTCTATTCACAAAATTAAAATTTTAAAAAATGTAATTGATTTCTTATGTAATTAATATTATAATATATGATTATTATACCTTATTGAACCTAAAATATATTTGTACTTGACAATCGTAATTTTATAGATATAAGAAATAATTATCAAATCAATTATTGAATAAGAAAATAAATATATATTTTAATAAATAATAATTTATATATTCGGATTTTTAATCTAACAATGAAAATGTGCTCGAACTTTTAATCTGAATTTTTTCAAAATGTACTTTTTAACCGATTACCACATATTATATAGAATTTTAAGCTTCAGTTAAGTCACAGTGGCCACCAAGAGCTTCTTTTATGATATTATTTGTTGTGCTCTGTAGCCCAAAAAAATAAATATAAATCTTAATTGAAAATAGTATTATATATAACAGTTATTAATTTTAAAAAAATGGATTAGTAAAGATTAGTTTAGTGTATTTTATAAAGGTCCATCCTTTAAATAGTCTAAATGTTTGATCAATAAATAAGATAAATAATAAATAATAATGGAATTTAATTATGTCTATAAAAAAAAATAGTGACTATTTTAAATATTAAAAGAACTGAATGTATGTAGTATTCGTACTATAGCAACAACAGCTATATGGATATTTATAAATATAATTATAATACTAGTCTGGTAAAAATTCAAGTTCAAACATTTTAAAGTTTTTAATATTATTTTATACGGTTCATTATGTTTAGCTCAATTACAATACATTTTGGTAAAACAATCGAACAATCAAGAATATGGTGTACAACGTCCATGATCATTTCTTATAAAAACTATAGCGATAATGCTAAAGTAGGTTTTAGTCAAACAATATTAATAATATTATTATGTCTTACAAACTAGCATGGCGTTGTGAAGTGCTTTAAATATACAGGAAGACTATATAGGATACCATCCATCTATAATTAATAAATAAATATATATATATATTTATAAATTATTTATTATTATATAATAGGTATATTTACTACACAGTTTTATTATAAGCTATTAATCTTAAATTTTGTTTTTAATTTTTAGAAGTCGGTGTCTAATAACTACAAAATTGTAATGGTAAGGCATGGAGAGAGCGATTGGAATAGAAAAAATTTGTTCTGTGGTTGGTATGATGCCAGCCTAAGTTCAAAAGGTAAGTATGAAAATGTATTGATACAATTATTATTTAAATATTTATGTAAAAAATTAAGACAATTTTTATTTTTTTTAATATTGGCTAAATTTTTACACCGCAAACAAAGTTCCGACATCTTTAACATATAATACACCTATATATCGTTTATTATTATTTTTAAAAATTCTAAACATTTAATTAAGTGTAATGAATAATGATTCTCTTCTAACCAAATTAAAATTAAAGACATTTTTTGTAACAAATTTGAATGTAAATAAAATAGATACTTACACAATAACTAAGATACCTAGAAATGTATATTAATATTTTATTTTATATCTACATTATACATACCTATAAACTAATATTATAAGAACTAATGAGACCACTAGACCAGTATACTATCTAGACGTTCTATTGTAGGATTTAAAAACGATTAACGGACCACCGGAGCGTTGTTTAATTGTATTATATAAATATATTTATTTTAGTAATTTTAATATCATAGTTATGGAGCAGCTATACTTAAACTTTTTTTATTTGAGCTACATAAAATATTTTAAAATATTACGCGGGCCGCAAATCGAAATGAACGGAAAGGGGATTAAAAAAAAAAATAAATAATAATTAAAAATACATTTATATATTATGTATTACATTTGATAATTTATTTCAAATTAGTATGATTTTTGATATTGAGATATTTTTTTTTACTATTTTGGATATATCAGGTTTGTAGTTGCTGCATGCTACTCTTAACAAGTTATCAAAATGTGAATCAGTAAACCGATTTCTGTAAACAATTTTTGCATATTTCATCTTTGAATATAAAGTTTTATATAGATATTGTTAGCAAAAAGTGGGCACATTTTTGTATTTTCCAAGCACTAAATTCTAAAATTATATTTCTAATTTCTTTTTAAATTTATAATATTAATTTTGAAATTTACGTTTTTATGAATTTACAAATTTTTGTATCAATTCAATGAGTTCCATTTGGACCACATAAAAATAATTTGTGGCCGCAGATTGAGTATGGCTGTTATAGAGTGCCTGTAAACCGGTATTGTATGACATGACTATTATTAAACTGGCTACTGTACGTATGTAGTACCTATAATAAATCGAAATAAGATGAAATTTTAGTTGACTTCAACATTAACGTTTAAAAATCGTCGTTATTGATAAGTGTTGTTTATTATTTTTGTTATAGTTTTATAAATATTATATTGGCTTTTTCAGGCGTAGAAGAAGCTATTGCGGCCGGGAAAACGCTAAAACAACATTGTTACCAGTTTGATGTTGCCCACACTTCCGTCTTGAAGAGAGCCCAAGACACTCTGACTACCATTCTAAAACAAGTAGGTCAGACAAACATCCCAGTGCACACAAATTGGAGACTGAACGAGAGGCATTACGGAGGTTTGACCGGTCTCAACAAGTCTGAGACCGCGGAGAAATATGGCGAAGATCAGGTATCTATATATTATATCTATATATTTTACGAATGTCGATCACATTAAATATTAATATTATCATTATTGTTATAACTTATTTTAAGGCATGAAATATAATGTCATAAAAAAAAACCAAAAAAATAATAAGTTATTACTACGATAAATGTAATTTTTTTTATTTTATTTTCTGGACTTTGCCAGGGGAGAAAATAAATTATCATAATAGGTTTGTTCGTTGTAGGTAAAACTATGGAGGCGCAGTTTCGACATCCCACCACCGCCAATGGAGGTTATTCACCCTCACTACGATCACATAAAAAATAACCCCTGTTATGCAAACGAACCCGCAGAGTGTGAGTTCCCAACACACGAATCGTTAAAAATGACGATGCAAAGGACACTACCGTACTGGGACTGCGTGATTGTACCTCAGATCAAAAAAGGGTATCGGATTATAATAGCAGCTCATGGAAATAGCCTCAGGGGCATAATAAAACATTTAGACAGTGAGTGTAGTAAAAAAAACACATCATTGTAAAATCAATACATTAATCGCTCTACTCGGAATCTAAAAATTAAGTGATGCATAATATTATAATTCCATTATTATTTTGACGTTTTAGAATATACAAACATTTTATTTTCGAGTGTTTTCAAGGCATTACATTCCCAGCCTTAATAAAAAATAATTAAGCAGTGCGTTATATTGTTTTGCAGATATTACAGAAGAAGATATTATGGGGTTGAATTTACCAACGGGAATACCATTCGAATATACGCTAGACGAGAATTTAAAACCCCTAGTTTCCATGAAGTTTTTGGGTGATGAAGAAACCGTCAAAAAGGCGATGGATGCCGTAGCTTCTCAGGGCAAAGCAAAAAAATGATCGCTTGCTAAAGATAAAGGGACTACCAATCCCTTTTTTTGGATCTGAGGGATGACCGCGCAGTTCTATACGGCGGCGCTCTTTGTATCATCATTTTTAACGAATCGTTTATTGAAAACTCAGACTCGGCAAGCCAGTCTGCGTAACAGAGGTTGTTTTTTATATGATCGAAACTGCATCACCACAATTTAATCTTTACAACGAACAAACCTATCGCCATACTTCTCGCTGTTCAGTCGCCAACTGGAATTATGTTTGTCCGATTTACTAAATTTTGAATGGTACTCAGGAATCAGGATGTCCGGGCTTTCTTCAAAATAAAAGTGTAAAGGACGCCACACTCGTCTTTTTAATTCTGGAATTAATAAATAGATAGAATTGGGCCAAAATATTATTATTAATTATTATATAATAATTTATTATATTTGTATAAATTATTATTATTTTAAAAATGTTCAAACTGTATTCTAGCCAAATAAATTGTTATTATTATTTTAAAAAACATAATAAAATAAGTGAAAATCTTTAGTTAAATATATAAATTATCTTATTTACACTCGTAATCAATTAAAATCTTACACAATACTCGACAATTGATGTCAATTATCATTTTTTATTCATTAATTATCAAAATTATTGAAAGATGGAAGACACACCAAGAGGACGATGACATGTCCACTATGTTGTCTCCGTCTTACAAATGTATAACACATCAAATTTGAGTTAAATAGAATCAATTTTGTGTTGTTAGCTTAAATATTAGAGTGAATTGATCTATTATTAATCATAGCCAAGAAGAATAAGAAATAATATATAAAAACATTATGAGTGTTTTCTAGTTAGTTTTTTACAATACTTTAATTGTTAAAGGGATTTGCTAACGGTCAGTTTTTTTCAATCAAAATGTACCAATATTTTGTCCAAAATACCGATTTGTAATCGTTAATAATTGTAATCGATATAATTAAAGATCATAGACAAAATGTATTTAGGTGTAAGTTTTTATAAGCAAACAATTTCCAAAAAAGTAATTTAAAGTAATTTTTTTCCATAATAGTAATAAATCGAAATCCTATTTAATATTGACGGTATATCGCATTTTAAAATAAAAAGACCAAATGACCCTATGAATTATGATACGCACATTTCAACGTTTGTCCATATCGTTGAATGTCGAGTTGTCGCTCGTGTTACCGTGCGGTTATGGTTGTCTCCGACCTCCGTAGGCATCAACCATAAAATATATTCTGTGATCATAGTATCTGTCATGATAAAAATAGATTAATAATTAATATATTATTTTGCCATGGTATATAATGCAGTGGCTCGCAGGTCACAGCCTCACAGCTGCGTAGCTGCTGTCTGCTCGTGTCGTGGGACTTTTAATTCTGATTGATTTTTTAAATATGATTCTTCTTTATTGTGATCATACTATCATTACTAACCAACCATAGTCTATTGGGAAATGTCTAGAATTAGGTCGAGCTCGACTTTTGGACACGACACGACAGTCGACGAATTGCAGCAGCTACTGTGAACCCAGCTTTAAAGATGTCTACCATTTACCAGCTTAATTGGAGTCGGACATCCATATTCCGTGTAGTTGAACAATAAATGTGGAAAAATGTAAAATACATAATTTTATCTACATCGGATCAACTAAAGGCAAAGAGGTTCTACAAAACTTATTCAGAGCGATAAAAAACGCGACATCCGTTGTCCGTTTTGGCGCCAATTGATAAAGGAATATCCCGTGCGGAGTGCCGGTACTGCGATCGTCCCTTTTAATCTTTTTTCTACGGTTCATCTATACTGACTGCTGACCACTGTTTCATTTATTTTATTGTACAGAGTGTTGGCCGACTTTGGACAGGTGAACATTGACATATTGGAAACACGTGAATTTTAGATATTGTCGCCGTTTGCATTCGACCTGTTCTGCCGCATAATCATCGTTGATCGTTTCCCGACGAAATGGCCAAGAAACCGATAAATCATTTGAACCTGGGTAAGTTAACATTTTGATTTATGTGAGACACTTGAGCGGCATCGACTTTAGTAGATACGCTGTGTGTTTGTCGCACGCGACGAAATTAAACACCAGCCAAAAAATACTGATCCACCGACGAAATGCAAGACTCAGATTGTGATCAGCACTATAGTTGGCATCTAAATTCTGACAAAAATATATGCCCGTTAGTAGTGTAAGTCCAACCAACACTCGATCAGGGAGACCCAGACAACATTTTTTTATGGATTCCTGTAAAAGCTTATATTCGTCTACTATTTTTTAAATTTTATCTCCGAGTATGAGAGCCGAGAGGATAAAAATATCGTCCAGATCTATACAGAGTACACTTTATACGGTTAATCTATGAGTTTATTCATTTCTATGTTTATTATTTTCTGTTTATATGTTTGACCCCACACTTATTATCATTATCAACCTCTTGAACATATTAAACTATTCTTGCATATTGTTTTATATCTGAATAATATGTCTACATTCCACTGTCGGCCTTACACATTGTTACTTTATTTTATCTTATAAACCCCGGTGCAGTCCATTTATTGTAGCTCATTTGTGCTCCAAATCATAGCCCATATATGCCCAATTCAGATCAGTTGAAAATCGTGCAACATTGCCATTTATCGAATATATTGGTATAACAATAAAATCAAAAATAATATTTGATCGTTTCCCATGCTAATTGAAACCAATATCCAAATCGATAATGATAATATTTTGTCTTTAGTCGTACTAATCGAAATTGTGAAATTCCAATCAATAAAGATTATATATAAAAATGTATTTATCAGTAGTATTTTATGTGTCAGTTGCGTCAGCACATGAAAAGTGAGTACTACTATAAAATAGAATTTAAAATAACCATTTCAAATAAAAAAAAAAAAAAAACTTTGTTTAGTTTTCATTATTTTAAATATCACGCGAGTAGAAATCTTTCTGAAGATATAAGTTGGCATTGTGTAAAAAAAGCTGTAGTGCAAATGTAAAAACCAATAATTTCAAAATAAAGTTAACCGATATTAAAGACAATCATAGCCATAATCTGGAAACTGAAGAAAGTTTAAACTTAACGGTTGTTCAATTTAAGTATAAAAGAAAAGCGTGCAGATTTAACTTTTCGACCGAATAAACTAATATGTATAGAGCTTTTAATGTACAGTACTGCTAAGCATGCTGATATTCATAATATGAGGAAATCCATATACCGCAAACGTCAAAAAATATTACCCCCAGTTCCTAAATCACTCAACGAGGCAATTGAACAAATTTCTAATTTAGTAATTTTAACAAATAAAAACGACGAGTTTAAATTTGTTGATCATGTAAATAACATTATATAGATAACGTGCAAATCTAATTTAAACTTTTTATGTAATTATAATACACACATATTTGGTGATGGTACGTTTACATATAAACCTTATTTTTATTAAATGTATGGTTTACATGGTTACAAAAATGGATTTTATATACCTCTAATTATTGCATTTCTGCCTTCAAAATCATTTACTTAGCGATGTGGAATTTTATTCAATAAATTATGTATGAATGAAATACAACAATCGTTTAATCCAATATTAATCCATTTAGATTTTGAAGTTGCTGCTCACCAATCATTTAAAAATGTATTTAATAATAGTACCATAAAAACCTGTAGATTTCACTTGGGCCAATCTTGGTATCAGAAGATAAATTCTATTTCAGATTTAAAAAAGTTTTATAAAGATCAGTCTTCCGGTATAGCCAAATGGTAACAATGTTCTTTGAATTACCATTTTTACCGTCAAACAAAGTTGATGCTTTTTTCAATATTCAAAATCTAACACTCAATTTTAATTTATCATGTTTATTAGAATTTTTAGACTATATATTATATAATTATAATATTATTGGGTGTACATTTCCATCATCAGTTTGGGTTGAATCTCTTTTTGAAGCACCACTAACTACAAATTGTGCCGAGTCATTCCCCAAACATTTTATACATTTCATCCTCCAATCACTAATGTTATTAAAAATTTAAAATTAATTCAAGTAGAAACTTATTTAAAAATAAAGGAAGTAATTAAAGAGACACAGTGAAACCTAGGCAGAATGAAGAAAAGGTTAGGTTAGAATTTGCATGTACAACTTTGACCGAATACGAGATAAAAAGTTTATCCAGAGTACAATATTTAAAAAATATTGCTAATAAATTTAGAGGGATTGATATATGATGAAATATTTATTATATTGTTTTTTTTTTTTTATTATAAATGTGTAAAAATAAAACAAGAATATTTATTTATAATAATTGCAAGTATACTTACCACGTGTGTTATATTTGCGACATATTTTTTTTATATTATATTTTATACCATTTTGTGCAAGATAAATTTTAACTATACGGTAAATAAAAATGAGTATGAATTAATTCAGTGTTTTTCAATTAAAAAATCCTGGATTTAATGTAAGTTATTATTATATTAACTAATTTTTGACAAAATTACAAAATTTAAACTATATAGTATTTAGACAATTATTATTAAAATAATTATTACTAAAGATAAATTAAAGTATCTATCAAGATATAGATAATCCATTTTATAATTCACAACGGCAATGTTGTATACAAAATGGTGCATATATGCTATAATTTGACAGGTAGTACATTATCTTTTGGGCGCAAATGGGCTATACCCATAAACCCAATATAACGCGTCCTAGTCATGTGACTATAAGAGTAATGAGTATCATAGTAGTATGCTTGTTTCTACATTTGTTGGATGACACTTATACATTTTTTAAAAATGTTAAATTTACATGCGACATGTTTCAATTTAATTTTAATATTTTATTCGTTAGTAATTATAGTTGAATGGTTGTACCTATTATTTGTATTAAATGTATATTATCATATCTTTTATTTATATACTCTTATTATTTTCAGATCCAGAACAGCAAAAGACATTTGTTCGGTTTCATAAATCACTACCTGATGTAAGACAGCATATTTTGATTCAGAGTACCCATTTATTTTAGTTTATAATCTATATATTGATTAATAATATTTTTTAATTAAAAAAAATAATAAAATTTTAAAATAGGTTATTAATAATTTTTTTTTATAAATATATTTATTTCAATACAATAAATTAGAATAAATAAATAAGTTTAATAAACTATTAAATATATTTTGAATATTTACATAATATAACACATTTTAACATTTGGTTAAAATAATAAAATAAACAAACTTTAAATAAATTTAAATAACTTTTGAGATATTGTTATAAATATTTTAAACAATAATAATGTTTAACATGGGTTTCCAGTTTTACTTGAGAAGCCTACTTTATCATTAATATTAGATGCTAACTGCTGAGCTTTATTCTTTGCATTTTCTATGGTACCTTTGAATTTATCTCCAATTTTTTTCCAAACGGAAGATGGTGTAGTTGGATTTTCTGAGAAATGTTCATTATTTGATGTCTGATTTTCAGTTATATCTTGTTGTACGACTAATTTTGAATCTTTTTTAAATGATTTAGAATAGGCTATTTCAGATTCTGGTTCTATATATTGCGTGTCTTCATTTATGGATTTTGAAAAGTGGGTCTCTTGTGGATTAGTTTGCACTGGCATGCTTTTTATATTATGGTTAGTTGAATAAGCTGTTTGAACATTGTCCTTGTTTATGTTCACTGTACTTTTTGTACCAAGAATTTCATGTTCCAATTGACCTAATTTATCAAAGACTTTACTATATTTGGAATTAATGGGTTCATTATTATCTGTTGATAATTGTCCATTATGTGATAAAAATTTTGATGATTGAAAACCTACATTTTCATATTGTTTTTGGTATGTTGGCTTGTGTCCTTCAAAATCATTTGTATAGTCAATACTTTGTTGTCCTTGAAATGTCGGATTTTTCATTGATTGATCTTGAAATGTTTGATGATTAGTATACACATTTCCTTGGTAACCGTCAATGACAGCATGTAAGTGATCTGCGCTATTTAAATTAATATTTTTTTCGATTGTGCTTTGACTTTCAAACACTCCTACATTTTGTTGACCAATATATTTATTATTGTTCAAATTCTGTTGACCAGGCGATCTTACATATTCTGTAGGCTGTTGTCCTAATACACCTAGATCCAATAATTGTGATGTTCCGCCATAATTTGATTTAAAAAATTCTGATCCTTGAATTTGTTGCCCAGCAATTGGTTGAGAAAAAATTTGTTGACTTGATTTGTCATTTACATTAATATTCACTGGTTGTTGTCCTATCAAATTATGTTTTTTTTGATAAGATGATTCAATTTTTTCAAAATGTTGACCAATTGGCCTATTTTGTACATATAGGTTGCTAATGTCTACAGACTGTTGTCCTATTTGAGACGGTTTTGAGTATTCATGTAAATCTACTGATTGTTGACCAACCTCTTCTTGTGTTTGTGTTGAAAATGACTCTATTTTTTCAAACTTTTGATTAGTTGGTTTTTTTGGTATATTTAGGTTGCTAATGTCTACAGACTGTTGTCCTATTTGAGACGGTTTTGAGTATTCATGTAAATCTACTGATTGTTGACCAACCTCTTCTTGTGTTTGTGTTGAAAATGACTCTATTTTTTCAAACTTTTGATTAGTTGGTTTTTTTGGTATATTTAGGTTGCTAATGTCTACAGATTGTTGTCCTATTTGAGATGGTTTTGAGTATCCGTGTAAGTCCACAGATTGTTGACCGACTTCTTCATGTGTTTGTGTTGAAAATGACTCTATTTTTTCAAACTTTTGATTAG
>JACXSJ010001144.1:0-62852 GCA_014851325.1 Pentalonia nigronervosa
TTAATTATTATTGCACCAAATAGATTCACTTTCCCACCATAAAAAGATACCTGCTGAAATTAAAAATCAAAGCATTATTTTAACTACTTATCGCACACAGTCACATACAAAAATGAAAAACATATCATTGAAAAATCAATATTACATGTTTATGTTTATATTCATCGCCTCCACTTAGAATCTAAAATTTTAAAAATTCATTGTGTGATAATAAAATATAACGTAAAATAATATTTATAGGGGAATGGTAATTAATTTGTAAATATTATCTCAAAATAATTTAATATTCAATTAAATTTATAATATTTATTTTTAGTCAAATAATAAAATAAAATTGAAAACCAATCTATCAAACTCTCAAAAATATTATCCTTAATAATTTTTGCAATATGTGATTTTACTCAGATATAAAAACGATTTTATGTGAATCCATCTGATCCATGTGCTCAGGTCCGAGAGAAAACAAATATTGTACAGACATCCTCTTAAAAATGTAAATTACTTATAAGTACCCACAAATATCATATAATATTATAAAAATGTTTTAATTACAACAAAATAACAAAAATTGTTATCTTTGTAAAAGATCACTCTAAGCAATGCCATTCTTAAGATTTGAGAGGCCAAGGTCAAAAATAATTTTTGAAACCAATTATCTAATTTTTTTTTTTTTATCACAAGGTTAACAATTTTAACCAAAAATCGAGATAGGTGCTTTTTTCAAATACGAACTATATTAATACCCAACCAGAAAATATGATGAAGTAGAAAATTTAATCATTTTTATTGCCTCAAAAGGTGACTTCACAAAAAAAAAACAAAAGCATCATTGTAAGATCAATACATTCATCGCTCTGCTGAGAATGTAAAATAATAATTTTAAGTAGTATTTTTTTAGCCAATAGTAGTTTTATCTTAAATAAAAAAAAAATTAAGAGAACTCTAGAGTTCAGTGTTTCTACAAAGTATTGATAATCCATTTGCATATAGATGTGTTCAAAATGACAAAACACATAAATTTAACTGCCATTCCATACCATATCTGAAAAATATATTTCTCCAAAGGTGAGACATAATTTATGGTCCGTTGGATATATATCCTTGCTATAGTGAGTATTGACAGAAAAAATTAAGTTTAAATAAATTCAATGATTAGCGGCCATACACCATTGGCCCTAGGAGAAATGCCTGACTTTAGATCTGTAGTTCTAGTGGCAATTGTATATTTTATTTATCTACAAAATGGACAGCTATTTTTGTCAATACTAGTATAGAAGTCTGTGATTAAAATACAGCCCATCAATTTTATTTCTTAACAGTGAACAAGTATATAATACAAATAAAATATATTTGTATGCCATTGATATCAATATCATGGACTTAAATGAACAGAATAAATTAAACCTATAAAGAATAAAGATCTAATTAGATTTAATTATTTTTTTGTGTTTAAAGTTTACAAGAACCTGACCGTGTTTATTTTTTATTGATGTGGTCTGCAACCAAAATATATGGTCTCTAAAGACTATAGGTCAATTCAGGCTCTACTAGAACAAAAAATGTTTTTCTCTAATAATGATTATCTTCTTTAATCTTGTTTATATTTTATAACAAAAACATCAAATTAATAATCCTAAATATAACATATAGGAAGTCATTAAATTTAATGTTTATTATACTTCATTTTAATTCATAGTAAGTTAGGTATACCACCTGATATTGGGAATACTCTGTCTGTTTCTGGACATATAAGTTGACCATTTATAACTTCTACCTAAATAAAATAAATAAAATTGTTAGAATATCAATCATTATAATATAGTAAAATATTAAATAAAATCAACAGGTGTACTGAAAATACATGATTGATTAATGACATTAACATTGATTATAAAATTTAAATTGAAATAACATAAAGTAATAATTTTTAAAAACAAATTCATACTTCTCATAAATTATATAAAATGTGATTAGTTTCCAAATTCAAATGCTTATTAATAAAGTAACAAGTGTTGACAAACATTTTTGAGGAATATTTTTATAAGAATACTTTCTTGACTATAGAAACAATTCTACAAATGTTCAGTAAAAATGACAAGTTACTGTTAGGCCAATTGGAGAAACACATTGTACTATAAAGTGTCTTAATACATATAAAAGAAAAAATAGTGTTTGTATTTTAGTATTTAATGTATCAGCTTAGACTTACTTCCATGAGTAGATGGTGAATTTTTTTGAGATACTCTTCATCATTTTCATAGTCATCGATTAACTCTACAGACAAGTCTTTCCAATAGCCGATCTGTAATAAAAAAAAAAAAAAAATCTTGTGAAACACATTAATATCACGGTAGATTGATGTAAATTGCTTGGGCAACAACGCGTAAACAATTACATGATGACCATACTTGCACAGCAGCATTAACAAAAACTTTCCAATTGAGTTTCGGTATTATTTTCTTCATAAATTCCTTGTTGAATTCAGATGTGGATATCTTGATGTCTTTCGCCTGCCAAAAACAATGTGTAGTACACACAATATTCCAATAAGGAGACAATGGTTTTTAAATGAATTTCGACAACAGAGAATAAAAACAACAACGAAATCACTCACGACAATGCGAAGCGGATATCCTACTTTGACTCCTTGCAGGCTCTTAGACGACAACATATTGTGCGTAAATAGTTTCATAGTTGGTGATCGCGTGGTGGTATATTAAGCGTGTCGCAAAAATTAATTATTGATTATTATCGATTGGTAGTCAACAGTTAGATTGATCACGTGAAACCGCAGAGAATGCTTAAATGCAAGTACCAAGTAGACATGCGACTGAAAACTAAAATAAACATGGCAAAAGCAAACACAAATGACTAATAAATCTCAAAAACTGCGG
Organism: Pentalonia nigronervosa; assembly: GCA_014851325.1. Taxonomy (NCBI): domain Eukaryota; kingdom Metazoa; phylum Arthropoda; class Insecta; order Hemiptera; family Aphididae; genus Pentalonia; species Pentalonia nigronervosa. Next base: position 2,895 of record JACXSJ010001144.1, read on the forward strand.
CAACGGGCAACGGTCAATGGGTACAAAGCGGAACGGTGTGCTAGACCGCTAGCCGCTAGGTCGCAGCAGACCGCGCCACCGCGGTACCATTAACTGTTATCTAATATTAACTATATTTAGAAAATACATTCAAATAATATGTATATAAATTAAAAATGCAGAGTTGTACATGCACTTCGTGATATATCATCATGTATCATAGCCACAGACGACAGACCCGACTGTAATAAATTATTTACAAGCTTACAACAAAATCCTTTCATTTCTTTCGTCATGACTCGTGTGTGGGCATCACGGATTAGGATAGCTGTATAGACCTCTATAATCTGCGGTCGGTATACTCGGTAATATCACAGAAATATCCATATAGCCTGTAGTAATGTTCTGTATTCCTGTGATGAACAATATGTTAATATTGAATATAAAAGGCCTACCTGCGTGTAAACAAATTTTGATTTGAAACCTTTCGGGTTTCACCACCAGACGTGGATCGTTTATTTTTACCTCATTCCCGTATTACGAACCATTACAAATGTCGTGGAGTATTAAATTATGTGTACCAATTATCAGCAGCTCGCACAAATCTATAGATCATTGTAAAATGAATACTAAAATCAGGGACGGGTAAGGGAATCATTCCATTCTAATGAGATAATAAAAACAGCGTGGCCCGAACAAACCGAGCGAAAGTAATGTAGCCATAATATATTAAATATAATTACATTTTTATAACTACTGTTATATTATTACATTTAAACGCAATTTATAAACATATAATAGATTAACTCTTAATAGTGTATACCAAAATTAACAAAAATTATGCGTTATTTACCAAAACGGGACAGGATTTTTGAAGCGATGAATGCATTGATTTTACAATAATGTGATTTTTATTTTTCTGTCTGTTAACATTTTTCTATCAAAAAATTGTTTCTATTTTCTTGATCAGCATCTTTTCTCGTGGGAAAATGAACCTAGTTAGTTCTTTTAGGAGGTCAAAATTTAAAATTCTCAGTAGTTTTCAAAAGTGTCGGAAAAATTGAAATGAATAACCATGGATACTTGAATTTTTCATCCAATATTTATGTTAGTATTTTCTACACTTCATCAAATTTTTAAAATATTTTAACTCTTTTTGAGCTATTTATAGGCATAAGAAACTTAACACAATATTATGTTTTTTGCTCATGTCCGCTTATTTAGCTTTGCCTTTGCATTATGCAATTTTAGACAATTTTAGAATTGTTAATAGACTTCATTTTCTGCAACGATTTTGGCAATTGCCATAGATGTTAGATATATTACGTCAATATGATAATTTCACAGCTGATATATTGTAATACATCTTTTCATATTATCAAAGAGGTCCGTGTTTACAATGTGTTATTGAAATGTGAAATAGATATTAAAACAGTAGCCGGAGGAGTCTATCGGCAGAATTGTTGTACGCCCGTATTAATATTTAGACATCAAAAAAATGCAAAATTATTTTGTAATTAAAAATGAATATAATTTCAATACCTAATGATAGATAATATTGTATTAAACCTAAAGTTAAAACTACAATTTTTAAACAGCAAAAAGATTAATGTAAGTATATAATCATTATTTATATATAAATTGAACTAAATTTAAAACTAACTAATGATGGTTATAAAAAGCGCAAGTGTCTAAAAATACAAAAAAAAAAATTAAGGAAAAACGGGAATTTTTACGTAAAACTAGTTTTTTTTTTTTGGTATAACACAAAAACTTAAAATAGTAGATAGGTACTTGAATTTTTTATCTTGATAGTTTTTCATACATGATAAAAGTATTTTGGCTTTTTTTGAGTTATTTATATAGGCATGACAAATTATCAATTTTTTAGTATTTTTAAAATTATTGTCAATAAATAATATTTGCTTTGTTTTAAAAATTTAATATAAGGTTTCTCATAAGTTGTTATATACCTAAGCTTAAACGAAAAAAAAATTAAGCGTAAATTCATAATATTTGGTATGAACGTCTAATTTTAGAATTTTGACAAAATTCGTCAAAACCAAAAAAATTTGCAAATTATTTTGAGTAAGAAATTCATATAATTTTTTTCTTTTTATATTTAAGATTTTAAGGTTTAATATAAAGTTACATATAAGTTTTTCTACCTTAAAAAAAAGTTTCCAGTTGATTCAAATTCATTTTTTATGAGCGTTTGAAGTTAGACATTAAATATTCACTTGTACATAAACTATTTGCCAAGGAACGATTTTCTTATTTTGTTGTAATTCGAAAAAAATTAACCATATATACTTGAAATTTTCATCAAATATTTATATTAACTTTTTATACGCATGATATAATTTTAAAAATATTTTAACTCTTTCTGAGCTATTTAAAAACATTTTAAAATTTAAATTTTTTTAGTTTTTTTTTTATATTTATCGATAAAATAGTCTTTACTGAAGCAGATAGCTTGAAAATCTAATACAAGGTTCCTCATAAGTTGTTATAATAGCATTTCAAAAATATTAAAGATACGTAGGCATAATTTTTTTTATAAGCATTTTAAATCACAAAATTTTGTAAATTATTTGTTATTATAAAGTTATAAATAGTTTAATTATTATAGCTAAGGTTTGAAAATTAAACATAATAAGTTTCTCATAAATTGTTCTTACTATAACTAAAAAATCTCAAATTCATAATTATATAATTTTTTTTTTAAGACTGTGCTTTGAATATGCAACTTTAACCCAGCATGTATGAGTAGATGCAATAATTACATAATACTATAATTAAAGCGATAGTAATAAATAATAAATAAATAAATTCACATCCCGTAATGAATAATACAAACCAATATTATTCTATATTTTGTATATTTTAATCTTATATTCTTAAAATGATACCATTTATCTTTTGTTATATGGAAATCTGATTTAAGTTTGAGTTGCGTTATTATTTTTGATAGGAAAAATATTATTTTTTGATTTATGCCTAAATAAATATAATAAAATGTTGTAATAATAATGTTATTATTTCAACATTAAAATTCATAACTTATTGTATCAACATATTAAGAAAAAAAATGTAGAGATAAATTTAATGTCTATATTTTTTTAAAAATATGTTGATCAATATTACTATTAGAATCATTTTGGCTCCTTGTTATACTATTTATACCAAAATAAAAAACGTGTTTACTCATTATGTTGAGTTAATTTATTACATTTGAATATTTAACAAAATATTAATGTTAATATCACCACAAATATAATGTAATTTATTATTACAGTTATTTTTATTTATATTAAGAAAATTGTTAAGTGAATCTAAAAACAATGTAATTAGAAAATATTGTCTAAGCCCCTTTCCCTGGATGTGCCTCTGACTACTTATAAGGCCTACGCATAAGCCAAAAGGCAAGGCAAAAATGCTGTTCAAATGTTTTACCAAGGATTTATTTTTTGATTAATCTTAACTCCAAGACCATTATATGCAAAATTAACATTTTTTCTAAATGTTTTGTATAATATATCCTGTAGAACAAATCAACTTTGGAACAAACATTCATTGGAACAAAAGTTCATGTAAAAATATATAATTGGAAGAAATATTTATGGAAAAAATTTATTTCGACAACATGCGTTGAAACATATGTTAATAGGAACAAAGGTAAAATTTGGAAATTAATATTATTGAAATAAGTTGACTTTGAAAAAAAATATTGTGGAATAAAAGATAGTGCCTCCTGTCTTTAGATTATAAAGAAGATCCGTTGCACACACATCAATATATATATTTGTAGTATAAAATGAAGTCGCTTTTTTTTTGTTCGAGATAAACTCTGAAACTACTTATTCAACCGTTGTGCAGTTTTTTTGAAATTAGAGAGGACATCACAGAGCAGGTTTTAGGTATACATTTAGTCCAATAAAGTTAATAAATAATTAGTTATTATAATTAAAATAAACGTGTAAATTATATACCTATATATATAGGCACATATTGCGTGGTATAGCGGCCCGCTGGTTTTCAGCTACCTGTAACCTGACCTTTTTATCCGTCAAATTATATTGTGTTTGATATCGGCGTGTAGATATGAATTGTTTCCGAGACATTAATCGCGCCTACACGAACAAAATGTATACTGAATATTTGTATTAATATCTTTTAATAATACAAATTTATACTACTAGATGATAGAAAATTAACCAAGGAAAGTATTATGATTCCCGCCGTCTGGCGTCACCACTCCCTACCTGCCGCCGCATTCGATATTAACTTTATGCTGATGTTAATTTCAGTCGTCACGTCTCGATAGTAGACAGGTCTTTTCAGTGTGTTATGTGGTCTGCATAGCTGTTTGCCGTATATGTTTCCATAAGCAAAGCACAGGGACAAACACTTAACGTTGCTGGAATTGACCTAAGCGTTCAATGTTCTTCTCACGGTTAACTTGTACGTTGTCCTGTTATGTGTGACATCCAAATTTAATTTGTATATTTTTGCATCCGATTCAGAAAAAGTTAACGTCGTTTAAAAAAAAAATTTTTAAATCTTTAAATTATCAAAATACTGGCATAATTTATATCTTATGTTTCATCCATAGTTATACCTACTACATTTATATACACGAACGCTAATTTTAGCGCTTCGTAAATTAAATGTATTAAAAGAAAAAAAATTTGCAATAAGCATCAATGTTTCTATTGACACAGGCGATATAATTTTTTTTCAAAATTATGAAGAATTTGGGGTGGCGACGTTAAATTTCTACGGCTACATTACCACGGAGAAGTGACTTAAAGTGGTTTAAAATAAAAATAATTATTTAACATTTAGAAAATAAATAAATGAGAAATCTTGCAATAGCGAAGCATTGCCGGGCAGTCAGTTCTTTATAATTGTGGGTGGGACATAAAGTGATCACTTATCATTTTATCAAACACCGTTGTTATCATCAATCGCTGTTATCGGACATTTGTTATCAACCGGGGACCGGCAGTCATTTTCTCCGTCACAGATACCGTCTCATGCCGGATTGGCGCCATTCCGAAATTGGCAGCCAAACCGGGTGTGTTTGAATTTTCCGGAAATAACCTTACCATCACGATGTCCGCGTCTATGGTTACATGGACAACGCTTGTGACAGTTTTGACGTTAGTTTTGGGATCAGTCGTCAATGACCGTAAGTCAAACACCGTGTTCGTGGCCATACTCATACGGAACAAGGCTCACACTCTTCCATACTTCTTCAGTGCCCTCGAAACTCTGGACTATCCCAAGGAACGGATGCACCTGTGGTGAGTTATTAAATTAATTGATGAGAAAAACACGCTTTTTTGTTTTGGCTTCAAAGTGGTTTCATTTTAATGCTCCTAACTCACTTCCCATCGTATATTGCGCCCAGAGATAACATTTTATTTAATTCTATATAAATAGCATATTATAATCCTGTGTTTCGCACAGTCTGCCTTTATCTTTCAATAATCAACAAATCACTGTAATTCACTCACCTTTGTTTATCAAACTGTGTTCTTAAGCACATATAGACAAGATAATAATAACAATAGATTTACTACCAAATTTCTCAAGACCTACAAAATATGATGTGGCATAGGATTTAAAAATTAAGAATAGTATTTATTTGTTAATGCTCTGATTGACAAGTACATTAACTATTAAAAACATGATGAAAAAACTGAAGTCAAAGAAAACTAATTTTCGTTATTAATGCATTCTTCAGTCTTCACAATGTACATTGTACATACTGTGATATTGACTACAAAAGTAATAATGTAACTACCTATAATAAATTAGTATTAAATTAATATACAATCATAAAAAAAATTTAGTGTGCAGGGAGAAATAACATTTGTCTAATCTTCTATTTAAATTAATTTTGATTTTATATTTAAGAAATTAGTCACTTATCTCTTATATGTATTATAAATTAAACATTTAACTTTTCTTTAAGATAAAAAATAATTTCATGCATTCATTAATTTTGTTAACATATAGTTATTATATGCTTTTTAAATAAGAACTTGAAAACCTTTATATTTGATTAAAGTTTGATTTATAAGAATTAATCTAACCTTATATATATAATAAATTGTAGGTATAGACATTTTTTTATTAGGCATTTATAGAAAGTTTTAATTAAATATGTACAGTAGGACCTTGATTAACCATCAGGGGACTAGACCATACCTTTAACGTATAATCAAAAAAACGGTAAAGCCGGAAATTGAAAATTTTTTTATACATACATATTTATATACTCATTATTTATTCATTTTTTTTTTAAATCAAAAAAATGTACAACAGGAGTGCTATCAAAACTTAACTTTTTACCAAAAAATTTAATTGGTTAATTAAATGGTAATTTTCAAATCTATGAAACCAACCTGAAAGGAAAGGAAAATCATTCATTTTTTGTGAAATTCCATCTCTTTCACTTGAATGAAACAGCCACACTTTGAGAACATGTTTGAATGAACCATTAATAAACAATACTAAGCTGTTCAAAAGATGAATTTTTTTATAGTTTTCCTCATTGTTATGTTGCCATCAGAATTCTGCAGTTTGAAGAAATGGCTTTCAATTTTATTGGAATTTTTCTTAATATCATTACAGTTGTTAGGCCAATATCATATACTGGTGTTATGTTTACAGCACTTTCTCCCCTTCATAAATGCTTAATTTTTTCAGAAACTCCATTTTTTGGGGCAAATCAGGCATAACATACTTTTGTTTTTCACTCATTGTTTGTGAAATATTTACACAGACAAACACATGTATAATAACTAATAACCAATTGACTTTTCAATACAAAGACACAACTGCAATTACAATAGAATGTTTTTATCTCACCCATAAAATGTATAATCGCTAACAGATATTGCTGGAATACTAGAAGTAATAGGTATCGCACCAAAGGCGATAAGATGTTACTACAGTATGCGAAAGTGTAGCCCTTGACTAAGAAAAACGGTTAATCAGGGGACAGATAATAATTATCTGCCCCTAAATTAACCTCAATTATGGAGGTTCTACTGTGTATCATAACTCAAATAATTATTTAAATAAATAGCTTTAATTTTTTTGTTTTATAAGAACATATAAAACTAAATGGATGTTGTCTCATTTTTAAATTATTAAAGTGAATTACTACATTTTATTACAAATGTTTTTTATTTGTAGGATTAGGAGTGATCATAACATAGATAACTCAACTCAAATTTTAAATAAATGGTTGAAGACATCAGGAACAGTTTATCATTCAGTCGATGTCAAAATAGATAATGATTCAACAAAGTATGATGATGAAAGCGGTCCTGCACATTGGCCCCATTCCAGATTTCAGCATATTGTTCAGCTAAGGGAATCTGCTTTGCAAACTGCACGGGATAGTTGGGCTGATTATATTTGGGTAAATAATTAATAATTTTAGATCGATAAATATATATATTTTTTAAATGTTATTTTACTCTTAAAGATTTAACTTTTGTACTTATAGTTTTTAGATTGTGATGCGTTTATAGTCAATAAGTTTACTTTAAGAAAATTGATAAAAAAAAAATATCCAGTTGTTGCTCCTATGTTAAAGTCTGATGGATTATATTCAAATTTTTGGTGTGGTATGACTGACAATTATTATTACAAGAGAACTTCTGATTATGCTCCTATAGTAGAATGGAAAACTAAAGGATGCTATCAAGTACCAATGATTCACAGCTCAGTTTTAATAGATTTAAGATTCCAGATCACTAACTATTTAACATTCAACCATAGTTTATTGCTTAACTACATGGGACCTGTAGATGATATAATTATATTTGCTATGTCAGCAAATTTTTCTGGTAAGTTGTTAGTAGTTTTCCTTTTATTGAAATTTTATAAAATTCATATAATTTTATGAGGTTATGAATAATGATAAATTTATATATTATTTTGTCGATTAGGTATTCCCTTACATATTTGTAATGATGAAATATATGGCTTCATAACTATACCACTTGAAAAAGATAGTTCTTTAGAAATGGACATAAATCAATTGACAAATATAAAATTAGAAATAACTGGTAAGGATTAGTATTTTATTATTTTTTTATAATAAAAAATATTATAATGTATATACTATAACATATAATATATTGTCGACTTCTTACCAAATTCATTATTGGTAAAAATGTGTTTCATCACTTATGAATATTAAAATTTTTTTAAATGATTATTTTTAATCACAACCCTATAAAATCTTATATAATAAATTTAATAATATTATTATTATTTTTTGTTTACCTATTGTACTATTACAATAAATTCATAATAATATGTTTTATTATTCTCAGTATTAGTTATTTTAGTATGATAGTATTTTTTGGGTCACATCTTATGAATAACCGTTAGTGAGTTTTACAGGAAAATTATTGAATGATTATTAGCAATATTGTAAAAGTAAAAACTCATTAGTGGTTTAATAATATTTTTATTATTTTGTTTTAATTTTAAAACTTAATAATCATTCACAATTTCTAAAGATTATTTAATAAAACATAAAATATAAAGGTTGGCAAGTGGATATCACTCTGCTATACAATAGGTATTGAGTGGGGTTACTGTAATGGATGTGTTAAATTTGAATTCAAAAATAATTTTAAGCCTAGACGGTCTATAATTTAGACGGAATTATTATAAATGCCTAAAAAATCAACTATCTAAAAATATTTTTTGATTTTTTGGTTACAATATTAACTATTTATGTGAAACCTTGTTTTAAATTTCCAATTTTTAAGTTTAAACAGAACATATTTATGAATTTATAAATCAAAAAAAAATTGCAAATTTTTATTGTTAGTGAATTTTGGCTTTCAATATTTTATAAAACTTGTTTTTGTCAAAACTCACTAGAGACTTAATGACTTTTAACTTTTTATATTTACGTATTTATCCATTAGTCAAAATAATAAACTGTAAGTAAGCAGCAGGTTAGAGTAGGAAATTGATTTGGGACGTCTCTTGCAAATTATTAGAAAATGTTTTATACTAGATAGCGCTTTTATCAAAAAATTATAAAATTTACTTTTTGAGTTTTGGTAAGAAGCCAACGATATTATATACAAATACAATTATAATACATTGCTTTTAAATTTTCTAGTCAATAATGAGCCATTACAAATTTCAAGTAATTTATCAGATCTTGATTTACCAAGTGCACCTATAGACAATATGGGCTTGGATAATGTTTTTGTAATCAATTTAGCCCGAAGAACAGAAAGACGAAACCGTATGCATTACTGTCTCAATGAACTTGGTTTGAATGCAACATTTATAGAAGCTACCGATGGAAGGTAAGTAATTTAATTTCAGAATATTTTAAATAATATATATCATTAATATTATTATTTTAAAAGGTAAAATTTATAGAATAAATAGTTTATTAAGAAATAAGTAAACACAAAAATGTACATAGAAATAATAAAAATTTTAAAGGTTGGTCACTGTGTTAGGTATTTCATTTTTTGGAGGACAACTACTAAAATTTGTTAACTCATAATCATTATTAATATTATCCTGGTTGATTTCTGTTAGGTTTTCATCTTTATTTTGATGAACTGATATCCTGCATATGACTGTCCTCCTGCTTTTTGCCGATGATCTACTGTATTTGTATTGGTCAAATCCAGCAACATCCATTTCATCGTTGCCACCACATAATTTTTGTTTCAATGTACAGTACATTTTACGTATTGCTACCTAATAAAAATATAAATACAAACATTAAAACAATTAAATTATATTTTAACATTTGACTTTGGTTTTGACTAAGTATTCAATAGTTAGTGTGCGATTATACAATTTAATAAAATGCTTAATTTATGTTATTATAAACTAGGAAAAATTTAATAATAAATTAAAAAAAAATTCTTTATTAGTGAAACATACTTACTTGAATTTCTTGCATTCTTGCTGCGTAAATATATGAGTTTACTGCTGATTTAAGAATTACAAGACAATTAATTGCAAAGTATGTATAAAACCTCACAGTAAAACTGGCCCAATTTGGTTGAATTATACAATCAGTACATATCAGGTAGTATTGTAAACATGCTGGCATCCATCCAACTACAACACTTCCGACAATTATTAACGTCGTGTATAGTGCTTTTTCGTTTTTACTTTGTTGTGATTCTGTTTGTCTGTGCACCTATAGCATACACATGGTTTTGCGGGCATTAGAATAAAATTTAAATAATGAATAACTATGTATATTATACTTGGTTCGGTTTATTGAAATGCACACTGCCGCTCTGTTTGTATAGGAGACGAGAAGCTTGATGTTTTTTTACCAATATAAATATGTGATAGTATATTATTCCCATAACGGCAAGAGCGGCAAAAAGTACAGCCGAAAATGTACTTCTGAATTTTGATTCTTTTAAAAAACTGAAAAAATATGTCATACAAATTATTTTAAGATAATGTATAATATGATGAATAGTGATGGATTTAGAGTTCGATTTTATTTTTGTGGAAGAGGGAAGGAGGGCAAAAGCTTGCATAAAACTTTACCTATAACATATCTTTCTTTAACTTTTTTATTAAATACACAACGTTTAAACGTTCACATAGTTTTTTACAAAATTCTAAGAGAACATTACAGTATAGCTTCGTATTTGTAGAGAAAAACACAGTTTACGGAGACCAGTGATTACTTTTTCTATATTTTAGAGTAAAAACACATGTTACATAATTTAAAATAAGCAATATTTTGGAGATAATGAGAGATCCGTTTTTAAAATAGTGCATAATAAAAAAGTTACAACTGTTTAAAAACCCGTAGAAACTTTATCGCAAAAACAAATGGTTGCTATTTGTTATCTGGAGCTAAGCATGGACTATACGACCTTACAAAATATACTCACTCGTATAGCTGACACTGCGGTGATTGGAACGCCTGGCAGGGTATCATGTTAAAGTAGGCGAACAGGAATGACGGTGGTAGCGTCCACAGGAAGAACACGAATACGGTGACGGTTCCGTGCGTGACGGTGGCCGGATAGTGGAGCGGCCGCAGGATGCCGATATAGTGATTAAACGCCAACATGATGAGATGGCCCGCGGTGGTGACTATGGCCCCCAGCCGGAGTGCCTCCAAGCCTAAGCTGGTGCACGTGTCCATCAGGTATACCTGGAAGCCCTCGGGCAGCAGACTGTTGAGGGTGAAACTGAGGCCCAGCAGGAACGACGTGTACAGATCGGTGCCGGCCAGGCTGAGGCTGATGTACAGGGTCGGCGACAGCGGCCGCCGGATCCACAACACCGACAGCAGTAGGATCACGTTAAATATTATCGAAAACACGCATAGCGATATCAGCACCGGCGTGAACGTGATGTACAGAAAGTGCGAGTAGTGCGCGTCCACCACGTCGTTTTCCCACGTGTTATTCGGCACCGGTCTCGTGTAGTTGCATCGATCGTTGACGCTGTCCGCGGTTTCCATATTTCGCGCCTTGCAGCACTCGCGGGTGTTGTCCGGATCAGCGACGACGTGTCTTTTTGATCTGTCCTCGGGCCTGTGAACATATAATCGACCGGCGGTTGAATGGTTGGCGACGGGCGAAATTCGATTAAGATGACGCCATACAATCGTACATGCTGTCTGTCTACGTCTTACAAACGTACAACGTAGCAAATATTTTACAATTACGATAATCCATTTTACTCTTGTTATTTTTGAGATTAGAGTGAATTGATTTATTATAAAATGAAAAGGCATGATTATTATCTGTGGTTTATTTTGATATTTTAATTTTAAAGCAAGTTATGATCATTTTATAATGTAAAAATAATTTACAGTTTTAAAATGCTCATAACCAATATATGAATACTATTATATATGCATAATATAATATATTATTATGTATAAGCCTATTATACATTGTATAATAGGTCAATTCAATATAATTTAAAAAATAACTAAGTAAAATGGATTACTGTGAACGTAAAATATGCTCTGTTGTACCTATATTTGTGAGACGGAGACAACACATGTGGGTGTGGCGTCTTCTTTAATATTATATCGTAACCACGCGTATTTTGGTATTTAGGTATGAGTGTGCACAAGGGAGGTCTTAGATTCGAATTTCCCGTTTTTGCTGCACTCGTCAATCTACACAGTAGCGTAATTAGGATTTTTGTAGGGGTGTGGGGAGGGGGTGTTAATTATAAGTATTATATAATTTACAAATAAACTATAACTTTGATTAACAAAAATATTTATACATTATGTCTGTTATAAGCAGATAATGATAATAATAAATTATAAAATTAATTTAATATTCAATTAAAGTTTAATTGATGTAATAATTTGTTATGACACGGCTTACGGGGTCGGGGGTCATAACCCTCAAATGCTTCCCTTAGATACGCCACTTCATACACGATACGTGTGTGTAAATGATCTTAGTCCTATTAAAAAGACGATGCAGAGATTATCGTTAATCGGACTTTTTATACACAGACATACAGTAACCTATATATTATATTATATAACATATTTATTGTTTTTTATTATGTAATCCGTGTATAATATTATACTGTTTAATACTAATATTATTTTAACATTATTCCAAGTTTCCAACTGAAAAACCGATTTTTTTTCGTCTAGTAAACAATTTTGCGGAAATAACAATGTAAGATTCACTTAATAATTTATAAATATATTAATATAACATATCTAATGATAATAATAGTGGTGATAAAAAAAAAATAACAATATTGGGTAGGTACCCCCCCTCTCTTTATATATATATATATATATATATATATATATCATAATTATGTATGGAGTTAATAGAGAAAATAAGCATAATATCATTCGATTACAAATTTCGTTCATATTTCCTGTTTTATACTATGTAGACGTCTTTGTATATAAAAGAAACATAAATAAAAAGTATTTCGAACTTTTTGGTTTAGAAGGAACTTGGATTAAATATAGTTAATGGTGTTAAATAAAGTTTTTAGTTAAGTTAAGGATACTACATGAACATATTATATTCGTGGTATACATTTTTCATCTTAGAAGAAATTAAGTTTTCTCACAAATGTGTTCCCACTCAGGCGATTTGTTTAATGTTATAAACATTCATAAATCATTATATTGATTGGTTTATTTTAAAACTGGTTTTATAGCGAGTTATTGCATGTATGAATATGAGTTACAAACTTATAAAATTAAATTGTCTTAATAGAATTTTCTGGTTTATTTATTATAGTAACATCAAAATACGATTAACTTTATATGAAAACGTTTGTAAATCATATTTAAGATTTTAAGTATTAGATTTCAAAAATTAAATCTCAAATTTAAATAGAAAAAAATTTCATTAATATAATACATTTTTCAAATTATATAAAAAGTTTAAACCCTTGAGTTTGAACTTTAGAATTGTTTGTCTCATCTACAAAATAATAAATAAACAATTGACTATAATTTCACGCATGTATAGGATTATTAAAGAGTTGTGGAATAATGCAAAATACTTTTCTTCGAATTCAATTTTCCAACTATATACGTATTATCTTTACCACAGCTAGTAGTTTTTTGAAATTGTCTAGAATGTTATTTACGTGCATGTTCTATTTGATATAAGTGAATGACGTTCAAGTGTGTCGTCATAAAAGTTGGTACGAAAACGTGATGAACGCGTTCTTTCCAAACCTGCACTAATCATAGCGATTTATAAAGAATCTATAACTGTTTATAATTTTTTCTTTGTCTAAAATATGTGGAATATAAATTGATATGAATTATTTATTCATTACAATTATTCAAATTAAATAGATATAGGTGGACGCATAGGCCAAAGACGAGTGCAGGATATAAAGATACACCCATTATTATAACGCGAAAAATAATGTCGTCGTTACGTTTTGAAAAAATGTTGACATATTTGATTGTTTAGATCATTTTTATAAAGTATGTTTTTTGTTTAAAAATGAATAATCATAAAAAAAACAATAGAAAACAAATGAAGTGTGTTAAATTAATTTTGCATAGTATTATAATTATTTCGTTTGAATATCAAACAATTTTATTTTTGTTTTTATAAATTGCTTATGATAAAAATAAGAGAATGAATATTGAACATCATAAATATTTTTAAAATTAGTATAGAAGCTTGGCAAGTTATGAATATGGATTATATCTCAGTAAATAGTTGTGATGGTTATAAGTGAATATTAAATACCCAGTGTCCAAGTGACGATCTCGTGATATATAAATAGGGATAATTGAGGTTTAAATTTAATTTTGTCTCTGACGATCTTACCTTTGTGTAAAATTTGTATTAACTAATTTTGTATCACCACATAAAAGTTGATGTATCTTAAATATTACAGATTTTTTACTTTGATATTTAGTGGAGTATTTGTATTCCTTAAGGCTTATAAAAATCAATAATTCTAATATATTAGTTATTTTACTTTAATATATATATTCTATATACACATGATAATCCATATAACCTAAGACAAATTATTTTAGACATTTTTATCGTCATAATTTTGTAAGTTTTTTTTTACTCTTTTGAATAACAACATATATTTTTAATTTCATATTACGAAGCAGAATATTATTCGGAGTATTTCAATCTATAAAAATCAAATTTCAAACAAGCAGTTTATAAGTTAAAAGTATGTAAAGTTTAGATGAGCGGAGTTGTGGTGGACCAACATTTTGCGGGGTACCCCTGTTATACCATTCTACTCAGCTCATCAAAACTTTATATATTTATTACTCATACAAACTACTTGTCCAAAATTTCGTTTTTAAGTATCAAAGTTCTACAAAAAAAAAAAAAAAAAATTAAAAATTAAACAATCAGAAAAAGTTTAAAATCTAATTTTTTAGAAAAATATTGTTTTTTTAACGACTTAAAGTTGAATCGTACGAATCGTAAGATGAATATCTTATGTTAAATGGATCACCATTGCTGCAGGTAAATCGTATATATTACGGTAAAAGTATAAATACCAAAAAATATAGGTTTTCATGACTACTTCTGGTAAATGTCCGAATTCTAGATTTTTATCCACTGAATTGAGTATATTCTAGGATATACAAAATAATTCGCTTAAAATCTGAATAATTACCCTTTGTAGTTTGGACTTTTACTACGAGAAATGATAAATTTTAGGATAAACTATTTATTATGGTTAAAAATCGAAGAGGTTATGTTAATAAAAATATAAGTAAATAACTATATGTTTAAATCAAATGCTATAAAGATGTAATAGTTTTGAAATTGTTTTTATTTTATTAATAAATATCAATGTATAAAAAAAATATAACATAATTGAAATAAATACTATGGATAATATAAAACTGTAGATTTGCTTAAATATTTTGTTATTGTAATGTATATATACTTAATAACTCCATTTTTGAATTGCGCATTTTTTTAAATTTTATCTGTATTTAAAATTTATTATAGGATTTTTTAAAAATTATAAATTGAATAATGAAAAATATAACAAATAAAATCTAAACATAATATGAAAAAAAAAAAATAGAAAATTATTGCAATATACAATATTATTTATTAGTGCATACTTAATTATTACGACATCGAGAATTGCATAAGACAAAATTGTAAATGGCCACTACACCTAAGCTTTTTAATTTTATGTTTTCATATACGTTAGTAATTTAATATCTAATTAAATTTTTGACATTATTTTTTTTTGGTTTCTTAGTACTTTTAAATTTCGTTGTGCTTTGTTAGACTGACGCCGGCTTATATAGCCAATTCTGATGTATCTGAGTTAAATTATTTGACAGTGTGTGGTATATATTTATTCGTAATTCATAATAATTTTATATTTGATAGCTTAAGAAAATACGTCGAAGGAAACAATATCAAGTAACTTTGGCTTTCGTTAAAAATGATACACCATCACTGAAAAAATATTGCTCTATAAAAATTAAAAACTATATCGTGGCAATCACTTTACTACCAATAATTTGAAATTTGCAAAGCTATTTTGTTACACGACTTTAATATATCAATTGACTAATACCATATACTCGGATGTCAGAATATCCATACATTGATTTTTTTCAAAATAGAATAATATCAATAATTCACTTCTTTTTATCGTTTCTTACATAAACGTATAAAATAGGGGTGATGTTTAAAATATTTTTAAATTAGTTTTTACTTAGAATCTAAAATGTATAGATATGTTTTATTATATTATATTATTTAAATGTTGTATTTTGTATTTTAATTAAATATGAATTGGTAAAACCATCACATATTTTAACTGAGATCGAGCTTTGTTGTTTATAATCTTTCTTGTGAATCTTAACTGATTTATTTTACTTGGAGAGTGATTTATACTGAGTACTAAAAAAATATATATATTAATTTGGTATCATATTACTTTTATTAACAATTTAATAATGGCCAGTGGTATAATATAGTATAAAATTGTATAAAAATCTAATAACATCACACGTATATAAACATACACAATGATGCTGTCTAAAAACTAAAATGTATAGAAACCTTGACAATAGTAGCGAAATTGAAAAAGGTCTCCATTATTCTTGAACACACTACTTAGTATATAATATATGTAGGTACTGAAAATTAATACGGTTGACGTAACCGGTAAAGAAGGAAAATCTGCTATTATTTTAATTTTATTTTCACTGGATAATTATATTTTTTTATCACTGTATCGCTATTTTTATTTGTAGAACAGCTGTAATATGTATATTTTTAGTTACAACTCATTTCAGTGGAATTCGTAATGTTTGTATAATTTAATATTGAGCCCGCAGTTTTAGTTACAAAAATTATTTTTTTATCAAGCATTCTTAAAATATGCAATATACCTAATATCTTATAATACGTAATATAGAGTGTATATACGGATTATGCGTTTGTCGATTATTTGAATATAAATGAAATGATTAAAAATGAAATAGTTAATTTTCCGCGAATGAAAAAAAAAATATGTTCTAATATTTCAGCTTTATTAATTACATTTATTCGGAATATGTTGTATTTATAATGTGTATAACGTTACATGATAATAATTAAATCAATTTTTATCATTTATTATTAAAATTATCACGAAGAAAAATGTTCGCTATACCATACCATAACTGGTATATATAGTGAAGACAATCTATTAAATATATATATATATATGAGTGTAAGTTTACTAGAGTGAAACATCCGGCACGCTCCCTGATTATAAAAACCATCGTATTTTTGCTAATAATATTAAAAATATTTTTAAACGATAATAGTATTTCAAAACAGAAATGGCATCAGGTCCTTGCATTTTAAAACGGTTTAAAAGTAAAATTCAGTGACCGTGATCGAGACGTGCAGTTCTAGCTAGTCGTGATTTACTTGAGCTTATGTGAACACTTTCACGTCAATGTATTCGTACTTTTTGAAATGCCAATAAAATAAATTGGACTTAAAATGTTTCCTAATATTATTGTTAGAACTTGCTGAATATGAAATGTAAAATAGTGCTAAATTTTAAATATTGTATCATTTTGTTTGAGAGTTTAATTGTTTATTTACCATTCATTTAATTTATATTTTATGATTGAGGAGTACTGGCGAAGATATGCGTATTAACGTATAGTATTTAAACGTACCTAGTATATTTATCATAATAATAATTATACATGATATATCATCATATCGGTTTAATTGAGATGTAATGAGAATAATTTCGTACTCAAGGATTTAATTGGTAGTTTCAAATTTTCAATTGCTAGAATTTAAGGATTGTTTGCAGCAATAGATGATATTGGATTTACGGGTAAGTAAGTTTTTCGTAAGTCACGAGATACGGCGGTGACTCCGCGAACTTGTAAACTAATTCTCTTGGGATTGTTGGAACAACGATTTAGCTTTCTACCAGGGTCCAGGAGCGAGACGAATCGTATGTCATACGTCTTGGGACTATTGAACCATAGTCTTGGGTGCAGTAGGTAAAGTTACTCGAAAAACCTGACAATATATTTTGTTTATTACACCCATGTGTCAGCATACAACGATTTTCAATTGAAAAAGTCTGTAAACGTCCTATAATGGGATATGGATTACAATCGCATGTCGATTATGTTTATGTCACATCTCAATAAAATAATATAGGTACCCACATAGTGACCAAACTACCGGTATATATTATATTATATTCAATATTATTCACTGGACTGATATACTATAATGTATATAATTGTATATGGTATAACGCAGTGGCGTAACTATTGATGAAATAATTTTTAACATAAATATGTTTTTGAGCTGGATACAACCTTTTTTTTTTTGACCGATTGTAGTAACATTTTGATACAATGATGGCTATTTATTATTATTTATATTAAAGTAGATGCATTATTGATATTCGATATTATGAATTCTAATGCAAAACGCTAGTTCCTCGTTATTCCCCAAAAACATATTTATGATTCATAGATTTTCAGAAAAAATAGAAAGTAGCATGCTACGTTTTGTGTCTGTCATCACCTTTTTTTGTTTTTAGGAGTGTGAATTATAATATTTTTATCTATTGTATCTAAAAATGCATATACGGGAGGGGGGTAGAGAGATGACACTCTTTTTTCTTAACAAATAATTAACTAACAATAAATCTGTGCATGTAAAAGTTATATAGCAGTACTTTACATTTTGTAGAATAGTAAAATTAATGAAAATACATACATATATATACAAGTCAGTTCTGTTTTTAAGTAAAAAATGTAAGTATACTTCTATTTTTTTTTTGTTGATTTGGTTATTTTTTTAAATATTAAAATACAATACAATGTTCTAACTTTTAATATATAACAAAATTAACTACCCCTTTAAGCTGAGTTTGTGGTTGGGTAAATAATATTCTATAACGATATAAATATTTGAAAGAGAAATTAGTAATTACATAAAATGCACACAAAAACATAATATTAAAGCTCAATCATAATGCTTTAAAAAAAAAAAAACTGTTCTCATATAAATTAGAGCTTAAAACAGGGGAGCAAAATGATATCTTTACCCTTAAATGTCAAGTGGGGGAAACTACTTCTTCTTTCTCTTTTAGATTATGCGTATGATGGTATTGTATCTATTAGTCATTTCATATTGTTTCATTTTATTAATTAGATTCCTTGTGGATGTTGTGAAAAGTATCCGTTCTATGATTATGTTCAATTAAACACTATACAACAATACAATTTTCAAAAGTTTTATTTTATATGCTATACTGAGTTAAAAATCAGTTGTCAATTATGTTTTAAAATTAGAAAATTGACTTTTACAATGTAGCAAAAAATGAC
This sequence comes from Pentalonia nigronervosa, assembly GCA_014851325.1. Classification (NCBI taxonomy): domain Eukaryota; kingdom Metazoa; phylum Arthropoda; class Insecta; order Hemiptera; family Aphididae; genus Pentalonia; species Pentalonia nigronervosa. Next base: position 22,261 of record JACXSJ010001144.1, read on the forward strand.
AGAACTTAAATTACATTTAGATGCTTAATAATATATTAATATGTCTTTACATTTCAATAGGACATCCCATCTGTTTGTGAGACCACTAAAATTAAAATAGTATGTTTTCTTTGTATTTACGAATTTTACCGTTAGTTTTAAACCGTTGATCGTCTTAAAGTTGTAAGTTTTATTATGATTTATTGCTCTATTAAGTTTTATATTTTATAGCATTAATAAATTATAATATGTATAACATCATAATACAAATAATAATTCTTTCTGTTACTATTATATTATATTTTTATTCAAATCATCTTAAATACGAGTATTTTAAAGTGTTTCGTATACTACACATTTTTTTTTTTTTGATTTATGTAATAATTGGAAATAATGAATAGATAGTATATTAATGCTGAAGGCGAAAGGTGAAATAGTGATAACTTGAGATGAACTAAGTGATTATTCTAGTACGTATTTGTATATTTTTACACATATAGTCAGTAAATGTACTATAGGATACCTTTAAACATTTGATATCGAAATGTTATATAAAACTATATATAATCAAGAAAATATTAATATGTGTATAATTTACATAATATACCTAGTTTTTGTTGTGACTCATTGTTAAGATTCAAAACCATATTTTAAACATTCAATTGTATTGTAAGCTGATATACCCTGTATTAGTATTATGTTAAAATTTTATTTTTCAAATGTTTACTTTATTATTGCGTGGATAGCTAAGAATATTATTTATTTTTAAAGTATTTGCATTCAAAATAAGTATATTTAATTTTTTTTCGTAGTATTAAAGATTTTAATTATAAAAGTATTTTGTTTTTATCAAAAAAAAAAAAAAAATTGTAAGTTTAATTATTAATTTATATCAAGGCGTGTTTGCAGAGCTTAAAATTTTTAACATAAGTATATATTCTACAGTTTTGTTTACAACTTATTTAAAAATACGTTTAATTTACAAAATTGTAATTAAAACTAGTTAATTATAAAAAATATTGACAGGGACAAAAACCTAGCTGGTTAATAATTAATTGTGCCTGTTTAAAATTTGATATAAATTTGAGGGTGAAATAAAAACTAGTAGGTAGGTATAATCAAGTTTGCCCAAAACCAGTTTTGCGTAAAAATTTCTATTTTCCTTTAATTTTTGGTTTTATTTTTCCTGACGTTTTTTAAAACAATTAGGAATTTACAAAAATGAGTTCCAAAAAATACCAACTAGATTCACTTTTTTATCATTAAAGATACTGATGAAGAAAATTGAATCATCATTTCAACTACTTATCGAGTATACAGAGAGAAAAAACACATAATTGTGAAATCAATACCATTCTTCGCTCCGCTCAGAATCTAAAAAAGATCTATCATCTGAAAAATAAAAGAATTAGTTTTAGTTTTAACTGTTGGTACCCAAATAAAACTTAAAATTTATTTTGTTGTTACTAACATAAACTAAATAATATAATTTATATCTATAGACTCGAATTCATTAAAATAAGTAAAATCGTAATTGAGTAAAACTGATATATGACCTATATTTAGGTTATAATAGTAGGGCTGATTATTCTTACGTTTGTATTGTGTATATGTGTGAGTGTTTAATGTATAACCTACGTTTCGAGGGAAGTAACGTTGTTTATGACACATTATAGTTTGATGAAACAGTTCCTAGTATTTTGACCCTAAATGAATACTTTTCTACTACTATCTATTTTTTTGTTTTTGAGTCTGCAGCGATGCATCGAATTTCAGATAATTGTGTTCATACTTAACACATGAATACGATATTTTTAATTTGTTAGAATCTGTTAAGCGGGTTTATTTAAGTTGCACAATTTTCATTTTCCTTCGGCAAGATTTTAAGAAAGCTTTTTTGTTGTGTACTGTTAATAGTATGTGATAATATTATTGTCTCTTTAGAATTTAATATTACCTACATTTTATGTAAGTGGCATACTCTGCATGAAGCATGAAAAGTATAGCAGAATTTGTTCTCTGCTAACTACATATATAGAGTTTCAAAAGCGATTAAAGGCTCACTATGCCATAGTTTATGGTTTACTAAAAGAGAAGAATTGTTGTGCAATTTCTACTCTTAATACAATTTATTATATTTGTTTCTTGGGAATTGTTTAAGTGACAATGCAACCGACTCTACTTATTCGAATAGTGGTTTATATTAGCATAATAGTTGTGGGATTACGGTCAGATAGTAGTTTTATCTAATTTCCGGTCTTGAATAATATATTATTTAACATAATACGCCATATTTTTCTAAAAATTAAACATTTAAATTATAATTTATAGCTGTTACAACGAATATGTGCTGCAATCATTCAAATTTAAATATTTTTTATTAAAAAAAATCGTCTAAGTATTAACATATTATTTTTTGCACATGTTTTAAATATTTTAAAAGTATTTTATTATTATTGTTGTTTGAAATGTAACACTGTATAATAATATTTATATATTTTTTACATAAATACTAGATATTTATTTATTCAAGAAGTTGTTTTTTTCAAAATAATATTTGTTGAATAATTATAATATAAACACATTCAAAGAAGATTCTCAGTGGTGAACTTTATCTTTTGATTTTTTTTTTTTATATCGTTAATTACAATTTAGGACATTTGTTGCAACCTTTTTCGTTAAGTAACGCGATAAGTTTGTTTCTTTGATTTGTTAAACTATTAGCATTTCACAAAAATTTGAGTAAGCTCTAGAAAAAAATGTATTATTTTACAAAATTGGACAGTAGACGAACGAAAAAAGTAGTGAGAGAAGTGATAACAATACATTTAAGAGAGAAAAAAAATTCGTTTAAAATGTTGGTAAAATGTATATTGTTGTCAATACTTTTTTTTTATTATAAAAGATAACAAAATTGTTTTTAGACCGAATGCATTTGTTTTATTTTTATTATTTACTTACAATTTTCAGGTAGACGGTGTTCAAAATGTTTTACGTTAGTACCAGTCTAGATTCCTTATATTTAAAATATTTCGAATAAAACACATTTATTTTAACGGACGTTTAAATTTAAATTGTGTTTGTTTTTTTTAGATTCTGAGTGGAGCGATGAATTTATTGATTTTACAAAGATGTGTGTTTTTTGTGTTTGTCATCATGTTTTAGGGTAGTAAAAGTATTTCGGTTTTCTTCATCAGTATATTTTTCTCTAGGAAAATGAATCTAGTTGGTACTTTTAGGGGTCAAAAGTAAAAAAATTCGCAATTATTTTTAAACACGTCAGGACAAACAATAAATAAATTAAAGGAAAAACGGGTATTTTGACGCGAAGCCAGTTATTGACAAAACCTATTTTGTTTTTTGGTGTAACATAAAAAATAATAATCGTAAACTCATGACGTTTTCATCAAATGTTTATATTACCATTTCTACACACCATAAAATGTTCAATATATTTTGATACTTTTTAAGCTATTTATAAGTATGAGAAATTTTTGGTATTTTTTAATGTCTAATTAGGTACCTTTTTAAATGAAGAATAAAGATGTTAGTCACTCGTAATTTAAAAATATTTTTCATGGGTGCTTGAAACTTTTAAAGTATATTATTATTACACTTAATGACATTTTCAATCATTTTCGTCAAAAATTAATTCAACCTACTGTATAATAATAGTAAAACGAATTAATTTAACATCAATAATATCTTAAAATATACTTAGTAATGCGTAAGCTGACAGACAGTCTTCGTTCAGAATCGTTTTTCGTACACACTTTCGACTTTTTTTTTTTTTAATTTGATATTGATTTTTTCTTAGATTTATTTTAACTAAATATTAAATTTTAGGTACACAGATTTGAAATATTAAGACAAGGTTTAATATTAAGACTCTGTCATATACATTATTATATTCAATACATATTAAAAATCTGTACTCGTAAATTTTTTTTTATGTGCACTAAAATGTTTGAAACGTATTATATATCAACATTATTATATTGAACCGAAATCTAGTCAGAATTGTTTTTTCGAACACAATGATTTATCATTGCTTTCAAATTTACAATAAATAATAAACCACCATTCTGTGTTAAGGTGCGTGATACGAAACGATTGCCCAACACCATATTTTTCTATATTCTGTATTTGGTATAAATTTTTTTTAAAATTTTGTTTTGTTTTTTTTATGATTCATAATAGTTTTGTATTTCTTTGTTGATTATATTATGTTGTTATTAACTTACGTTAGAATAATATGGACTCATCTATCTATTATTCTTAGATATTTACATTTTAGTAAGTTTGTAGTAAAAATAAAGTATTTTTTGTTTGAGTTAAACAGTTCTTTACTTACATCAATTTATACTTAAGTACTTACAAATAAAATTATATTATGTATTTGTCTAATTAGAATAATGATCGTTATAACCCATGTTTTGTCAGAGAATTTATTATTTATGTATTTTGTCACGTTAAGAGTTTTCTTAAGTTATTTAAGCATAGGAGCAAATATGAATTTATTGTAAGAAGTTATCTTCAACAATATGTACTGCGTAATTTGCATAACAAACTAGTTGTTTAATATGTATAACTAAATCTTTGATTTGATTAACTTTAAAGTTAAAGAGTGTTGGAGATGATGTAGTCTTCTGATTATTATGTATGGATGTGTATATTAAAATACAAAAATATATAGCTAATAAAATATGTGAAAAATTCTTCAAATATATAAGATGAAACTATTATTTACATTGAACAATTTAGAAAATATGTTATTTAATATTTGAAATTCTAAGCGTATAGTACTATGGTATAATTTTACAAGAAATATATTTATTATTTAATTTACAATATATCAATATAATAAAAATATGTATTGCCATTAGAATTAGTGATTTTAAAAGGTTTAAATAAATCTCAATACTTAGAGGTTGTTGACTGTCTTATTTGAGCACGATATTTTCTATTTTATAATTGCTATGTGTATAGTGTGAATTTTATATTCAGGGTTTGGTCTTACCTATATAGTAGTTGCATATTTTTATAGCAGAGATCTTCAAACTACGGCCCGTGAACAAATTTTCACCGGCCCGCCAAATAACGGTAAATAATCTAAAAATATGTATGTAACTTTGCTCAAAAAATAATTTTTGAACTTAATATTCAATTCCAACATCGTTTTTCTGACCTTGACGTCAAATCTGAAGAAATCAGTATTTTTCAGAATCCGTTTAGTTGTGATATTAAGAAGTTGCCTAGCACTTTCTACAAATGGAAACGATTGATTTCAATGTAATGATGTATTAAGAATCAAATATAGCGAAGAGACTTTGGTTGATTTTTATAAATTTCTCCCAGATACTCAATATCCAAATTTAAAATAATTTACAATTAAATATATATCTATATTTGCTACTACTTATTTGTACGAACAAACATTTTCTAAATTGAAATACGTTAAATCGAAATACAGATCAGCCATGTCTGACAAACATTTGGAATCAATTTTGAAAATTGGAACAAGTAATCCAAAACCTGAATTTAATAAAATATTGGCAAAGAAACATCAATTTCATGCTTCTCATTAATAAAAATATATTATTAAAATTGAGTATATTTAAGTAGGCATATTCTAAGAATTATTTTTTAAATATTTAAAATTATTTATATTTCTATAAAATTAAAAATTATATGTGTTCATACATTTTGGCCTGTTAAGAGCTTTTTTTATTTTATGTGGCCCTTGAATAAAAATGTTTGGAGACCTTTGTTTTATAGCAGTGTGTAAATGTATTAAATGAAATCATATCATACAACATATCTGAAATTTGAATATGCCTATTTTTTGCATATTCCTTATAGGTATGTTTTAGTGTCAAAGTGACTAAGTGATTCTTTTCGTTTTAATGAATATTAGTTATTAAGTATGTTAATTATCGGCTTTAAAATTGTTGATGCAATAAAAATTAATAATTATAAAACTTATCAACTATATTATACTACATAGAAATAAATATATACTTAAATATTGCATATTTTGATATTATCGATATATTTTAAATAAAAATTATACTATTTTTTCACTCAATCGAAAAAAACATCTACTTTAATAGAAATAATAATAAATAACTATATTAACGAAGTGTTACGAAAGTCGGTCAGAAAAAATGTTATATCCAGTCCAAAAGCATATTTATGTTAAAAATTTGTAAATATAAATGTTAAATACGATATATGTTTTTGTTATTTACTGATTACTTTCTAGTTGTCATAATATTTGGTAGTCTTGAAAATAATACTTTGAAAATTGTATATAAATAAAAATACAAATACATCCAATCAAAAACTATTAAAAACAAATTTCAATTACTCTTTAAGAATTTGTATTTAAGAACAAATACAAATTCTTGGCATATATTTAAATACTTTTAAATACATTTTTAATTGTACATGTATGTAAGGAAATTAATTTTATAACTAGTAATTACTAATTTAAAGTTTTATGTCACATTAAAGTATCATTAAAACTTTGTACTACCTACTTAATTTTATATTGAAAAATGAAAATAAATAAAAATGTATTATATTTTAACTTTAAAATATTTTGATATTAACTAAACACTGATAAAATATAAAATAAATATTCTAATAAATGTTTAATAATTTAATTTAATTTATAAATAAAATAATATAATAATTGCCAAAAAATAATCTAAATTGGGATGAATAATTCTTTTAATTTGTATTTGATTATCAAATACAAGTACGTCTATAAACAGTATTTATAATACTTTCCAAATACTTATTTAAAAATATTTACTCAAATACTTGATTAAGTACACGGACATATAGAATATATTTAGGAAAATATGTTTATACTATATGATCGTTATTCCTTGTATATATTTAAATCTGACGCCTGACATATTTCCATATTTCTATAATTTATTGTTTATTGGTTTAGTCCGTTTCGATTATCTATTGTAATTTTTAGTCTAATGATTATAAAGATAAATACGGGTTCACTTCTGATTAAGGAACTTGAAATTTATTTCGGTTGTTACATATTTATTTAAATTTGTGATTTTTTTTTTTGATTTATAGTTAATTTGTGTAATTATATAATATTGTGATAGCTATAATCTACTACCTATATTGGAACTTAATATTTAATTTTTATATGGCATTGACTAATGAATATAGTTTGTTAGTTCTAAATACAAGTTGTAAAATTTGAGAAAATGTTGATGACTGTTTATAAATTATAATTGGAAATAACTAATTTAAATATTGATAACATTTCATACAAAAAAGTTACGAGTTAAATATTGAATATAAATTAATGATTATGTATGCACGAAATTTTATTTATTCGCATTGTATAACAAATAATAATATGTAAACATGCTTTTTTACAATGTTTCCTCCAACTCATAATATTATGTGCAGTTATACTACATGTGTTATTTACTTTACAATTTGTGATACTCCATACATTTTGGTTAAAAAGTGAAGTTGTATTAAAAAAAATAATCTTAATTATTATTCTTTATTATTTTCGTCAATGTTATACAATTTTGTTTGACTCATGAAATGTTATGTTTTATTTCTGTGTTGTTTCAGGTTTAATAATTGGTAGACTGTATATTTCATGTAATATCATTTGTATTTATGATATTTCATCTATTTTTTCTTTATGTATAGATTAATAATATTACCAAACATGTCTGTTGGGATTTTGATTATATCGTACATTACATACATAACATGATCGTGTCGATAGGTAAAACATGTGACGAGGATAGTGGTGATGAGTTCTTATTTTTTCGTTAGGTACATCCGATTTCAGCCAGAATTTCATTTTGTGAATTTTGCGTTGGTCGTATCAAACTTTGTAATTTTTTTTATTTATAAAATTCTCTTGTTGTTTCTTTTAAAAATTGATTTATAACGAATTTCTTCTGTTATTGTTTTAAATTATATAAATAACTAAGTACTTATTAGAAATGTAAGTAGAATATATTATATATATAATGTCTGTATTCATCTTTCGACGACTATTATAAACATATGTACACACGTAATTGTAATTACCTACATAATATATGAAGTACGCATTCACTGTGTACGTACTTTAAAAGTGTTATATCTTCAACTTTTAGATAAAATATTCTATTATAAAAAGCATTTTCCTGAAAAATAAATAACAAACATTACACATTTTTTTTGAAAGCATAAGTTTTCATACAATTTTTAGAATCTTCTATACGTTTACTGAATAAAAAATTTAAAAGTAGGTAAATAATTCTTGTAAAAATCTATTCCGTTATTCACGAATTTAAAATGTTAACTTATATTGTTGGTAGTAGATAAAATTAATTACAAAACTAGTTTACAATGTACTTTTGGCTGTAGTTATGTTGTTTGTTTACGTTACATTAATTACTAGTTAATATTTATTTTACTGTATACAGCGTAGTAATACTAATAATTTTTTTTTAGTTTAATATAAAGTTAGAAACTATTACCGGAAATGTAGATAAAAAAGTCTTATTTCAGAAAACCCAATCATTTTATGAAAATGAAATGTTTGGCATATAGTCAATGGTTCTAACTTTCTTGTAACAGCAGAAATACAATAGGTATTCCTTGAAATACTGCTTACGATTTATTCAGTAATGAGATGGATTAAAAACATTAATAATGCATATGCCTGTAGTTATTTGTTTTTAATTTTAATTAATAAAGAATTATATTATTTTGATATATCAGTGAAATGTCCAAAATTTAATTTTCACTGATATAAAGAGTACCTATTGACTTTTTAAACGAAAAGTGTCTCTTCTTTATAACTTTAACTATTGATGTCAACATTTATATATAAATTGCTCAAATAAAATAAGCTAATAGCTAAGCTATGCCATAATATTTTTAGAAATAATTGCTTGCTTACGATTTAAAATGTTTTTTTCAATGTTAAAAATAATTGAATTTTATAAATAAATTGTTAAAAGTGGTTATCATCATTAAATTAAATGTATTTATATAATTATTATATAGGTATATTGAATATAAAATACAGAATATGTAAAATAAAATATAGTATTAACATAACAGAAAGATTATAGATTTACACTATGAAGATCAGATCGGATTATATTAAGTTTATTTGTTAATCATATTTTATTTTTAGATTTTAAATCATAAGAATAATTAAAAAATAATAAAATTGTTGCTAAATATTTGAAATACACATTTATCTAAATAGTATTAATAACTATTAGGTAAACACTATTTTTTCAAAGTAATTTTTTTTTAGTTTTAACTATTATTTTGCTACTATAGCTACAAAAAAAAAATATTTTATAAGTAAAGTTTAATTGTTATTAATATTTGGTTAATTGTCCATTATAATTGATTCTATATTCCATTTTCTTAAAGTTATTAAACGAATTTTTTATAACACCTTCTTTTAACCATTAATTATTTTTATGAGCATTATTGCTTTAATTGTTTATTTATGAACCGTATAGCAAACTAAGATCGGCAATAAATTTTATTTTTTTCAAATGCGATAATTTATCATCTTATCTATATTATTCTTTATAATTTTGAAAATAATTTTTATCAATTCAAAATTACTTAAAAAAAAAAAAAAAAATTATTATTTTACTTATAAGCAACTTTTTTTTGCGAAATTTCATGAAATTTTAGTCTATTTAATTTTGAAATATTGAAAAATGTAAGTTTTGTTGACTCAATTGGATTTCTTCAAATGTAAAATAATATAATAATAAGATAATGAGAAATATTATAAAATATTGTTTTCGTGTTTATTATATCATATAGAAGTCAGAATTTATGTCATAAGATTTAATAACTTTTACTTCATGTAATAAAATATATGACTTATGTATTTTTAAAATATATTTTTACTGATAATATTTCAAGTATATTAAGGAAAACTTAAATTATTTTACTCGTTTGGATATTATTACTATATAATATATATGTATTTAAAATAGGATTTAATGTTTGAAAAAATATATGTTTTATTAGTTTTTTTTTATAGATGAACCAAAGTTAATAATTTACAATCAGTATAGTATGTATTATGAAAGGCTTTACTAGTGTTCACTAAACCTTTTGATATCTAATTGATATATTTAGTGAAGGTTGACGTACAGTGCATAAGTATATCCTATCCATTATGCTCACATGATCTCATTGAAGCTTTATTAGGATTTGAAATTTCTGGTTAGGTAAGTTATTTAGATGAGTTATTTTTAACAATATACAATTTATTTCACATAAAATGCCCGTAAAGTCTTTTATCATCTTTAATAATGATACTTATAGTAAATATTATTGTTAAACATCATGCGTAATTTAGTTTCTAAGTTAGATACTTCCAACCAATGATTTAAAACCAAAAAAACATTCAAAAAGCGAATTCTCGTCATTTTTTTTTTTGTTTAAGGAGAAGAAATAAAAATTTATTATTAGACAAAACCGATTTTCCTGAACTGATAGAATCAAATAACATAATTGAAAATACTAGTTCATCCCAGCTTATATCAAAGTGAATGCGCCTTATATATTTTGTAATTATGAAAAACGATATCTTGTGAATAGGATGTCCGTCAAACCTAGCACTTAGAAAATAACATCGCGTAATTTAATAACTCCGATATAGTCATAATTTACAACACACAATCATGGGATATTGAAATACGCATAATAGCGATGTATTTCTCATATTCTTTTCACCTCATTCATTAAGAACGCTTAAAAAAATCGATCAGAAACCTCTCATTATATACTACATAGATACCTTTGTTTATCCGTTAAATAATCTAAGTCTATAAACTATGTAGATACAATTTCGGATAATGTACATATTAATTATTATTATAATTTTATATTATGGGTATGATTTTATAAACGGTAGATTTGTATTAGGTAATAATATTTATTACATTTAAATTTAAAATTTTTAGAGTTTTAATCTCTGTTATTACATTCAAATAAACCCCGAACAAATATTGTTAGTGAAAAATAGTAATGCGAATCGTTAAGAAAATCGACATAATATAGATTATCAAATGACATTTGCATTGTTAGTTATTATTGTTGGCGAAGCTCATAATTATGTGGCAAAATATGTTAAGTCTTTGCAAACGCGAGTGTTTTTGTTATAGGTAACGTTGTTATACTTAATGGACATTGGAAAAAAGTGCATCATATTATACTCCATCACTGAACCATAATGTACCATTTGATATTAATTTAAATTATACTTATGTCTCTAAAATTATAAATGTAAGCATATAAAGTGACTTTAATCGTACAATTAAATACATAGGTAGTGAAAAAGCTTAAACATTATTTATGTGCAGAATTCTTGACGTGTAACAACATCATGTTATAATTTTATTATATGCACATTAGATACTCGATAGTTAATGTAGTATAATTCTAATAATTAGTTTAACACCTAATAATAATTTATTTTATTAAGTCTTGAATAAATTATCGACTTTATAATTTATACATTTGTTGACTTCAATGTATTTTTTTTTGCTATAACTTTTATATTGCACATATGTACCTCAATAGGTTTTACCAAATTTCTTATAAGAAAAAAATGCTTTTTATGTATTAGTTAGTTTTTTGTTTTTTTTCTTTGAATAACACTATTTTGTTGAAAAGTATGTAAAAGAATAAAAAAATAAAATAAAAACGCAGGCATAATTCTTTGGCTTGATGTTTTCAAGTGTTTAACGGAAAAAAGTTTTTGGTTTCTAAAAAATTGTATCTTTTTTCTATTTATTATTAAAGTTTTTACCGCCATAATATTCTACGTTTTTTTATAAGCAAATTACTATTAAAGTTCTTTGGCGATTTGAAGTTCTTAAGAAATACTTAAAAAATTACACAAAAGTCTGTAACTAATTAACCGAAGGGTGCGTAAAAATGTCGGTTGATCTATTTGTTTGTTGACTAACTATTAATTACTGAATTTCAGTATTTATGGTTGTAAAATAACGTGTACTATACCAATGATAGTTATCTATATTTTATAATGTCAAATAAACACTGTTTATATGTTTTTGAACAATGAATTTTGCATAGAGCTTTTGTAGAAAATAATCGGCCTGGTAAAATCTAAATTTCCCCGAATTTGGCTCCGAGCCATTGATTCTGTGGAAGAATCTGTACAAATACATAGTTTCAAATCATCGAAGGAATAGTTATAAATAATGTTAAATTATTGTTTCCTTATTTTAAAATGTTAGTATAATTTTATATAAATCTATTTGAATTGTATACAAATATATAGTATTATTATATTTATAAATGATTCTTATTATGTACATAATATTTATTGAACCTATATTTTCTCTCGGTATTCATATAAATTACAACCATGATGAAATTTTTTATCAATTACCATAAATTATCAATAAAATAATTGTATTTTAAAATAATTGCATATTCTATACTACGCATTTATATTTCATATTTCCATATATCTTAAACATCTATTTTATCTATAAATTTAAATGATAATTATAAATATTTTATTCTTATCGTTCATCGTATTATATTGTAAATAAAAAGTATGTAAATGTATCTATGATATTACTTAGTTTACGAAAATGTTTGTTCTATTTACTTTAATTGATAAAATTAATAGAATTACCAGATAAAATACAAAAAAATAAAAATAAAAATAATGCTTACATTATTAAAGAAAAAAAAACAAAAGAATATTTTAATAAAAAAAATAATAATGTGATTAATATCCTGTAGTATGAATTACTATTAATTTTGAAGAGATATTTCGTATACAACAATCAATATTATTGTAAAGTTATAATGATAACTAAACAAAAAATGAAAATGAAATACAAGTAAATTGGTGTTACGAATTCGTCGATAAAAAAATAAAACTATATATTTTAATTTAACGATGATTTATATATACTCATAGCCCATAGGTATTAAATATTTTAACAGCAGAGAAAAAATAAGTGTTTAAACTCAGAATTGATGAAATAAAATCATTTATGTCTGTATATTTTTTAAATTATTCAACGATTTAATATTATTGTTTTCTGTCGAAATATTATCAGTTAAACCAGTGTATGTATATAAATATTTAAATGTCGAATACGCAAAAGGTCAGTAACTACTTCAAAAAAAAAAGAATAATTCAACTATTGTGCTTGAATTATGGCGTTATTGTGCATGTATCTATAATAATATGTACACCTAGTCAAGTTGAATAATTTTAATCGGGATATCGATCAAATTTCGTTTAAATTTAATTAACTTTGGGTTTAATTACATAGTGCTAAGGGTAGAATCTAAATATACTTATTCGTTAGAAGTTTCACCTATATTATACAGCCAACAAATAATTTTAAAACTACTCTCAGGTTCGTTTATGAGTTTTAAAATACACTTCATATGATGTATAAATGTATATAATGAGCGCAATTGTACTTTGAGAATAAATATTTCAGGGAATACGGAATAAATATATGTATTCTAAAACGGCTATATGTTTTGAATTTTGTTCTTTAACTATTTTTGTGAAATATGTAGTTGTTTTGTATTTTGAGTACAATAATCACATAGCATAACAATTATAACCAACAGATTTTCTGTGGTGATAATTCATTAATTCTCTTAGTTTAATTCAAATGTGTCAAACCATTGGGTTAATTTTTCGGTTTCTATCATAAGAAGTGGTTTTTACATTTAAATAATACAATTATGGTAACACGGCGTTTCAGATAGGTAGTATAGCTACACCATTGCCATGGGTATTTTTCCTGCATTCTATATTAATATAATATTATGAGTGGAAAATAATATAATATAATACTCTATTGACTGAATGTAATTTTAGGTAACTGAAAATAAAGTTATAAGCAATAGATTTATTTTTTTATGACAAAATTGTAGTTTAATTTATGTTTATAAAAATCTATTGTTAACAGAACAATTTAATTAAAATATATGCATTGCCTAACCACTATTTATCGTTTGGAATAACGCGTTTATATTATGTGTATTCCCTAAAAGGGTTCAAGGATGTGTATTTTTCATTGCATACCTAGTTTTCTGCTTTTAATGGGTATATTTGGATTGTACACGCGATGTACCACCAAATAATAAGTGGGAAAAGTAAAACTCAGTTTTTCGAGGAATAAACCCAAGTCGAAAAAAAACACGAACGATTAAAACATATACGACCGTACAATTTAATTTACCGTTGTGGGTCAGCTAAGACTTGGTTTCCACCTATGGAAACGTTCCAAAGCCATAAACGGTTTGTAAATTTTATATTTTATATATAGTACCCGTTGTATTTGTATATATTATATAATATATATAATATATCACGCAATTGAACTCGACGATTAACTTGAATTCGTTTTAATGAATAAATTCGCGCATACGAGTCTCTGCAATAGACGGTTATATATGCGGTGGTAATAGACATTCATCCATATGAAGGTGACAGCGGGCGAGGTATAAAAAAACAATCCAAAGCGATTTACTCCGCACTGGTAGGAGGTTTACGTTCAAGTGTGCGTGGGATTTATATCATTTTCATTTCACGCGCTCGTTCGTCCGCTTATAAAACATATATGTTATAATATTAAATTATTATATTTATTCGTATATTCGTACAGGGTAATCAGTAAGTATGTCGACGAGTGTTCGAAATTTGATTTAAGTCATGGGTACTTACCGCTTATATAATACCTACCAATAAATATTTTTGCTGTACGTTTTTTACGTTCCGTACGTTATACAATTATGACGTATTGAACCATCGACGCCCCATAAAATGCTTGTCGTGATTTGCGTGACTTTGCAACGTTATTTTACCGTACGGATTGCTGAATGACGGAAACATAATAAATAATAATTAATTAATTCTATATGCATTCAATAACTATAGTATACATATTAATGTTTTACGTGATCGACGCAATGCGAATGATAATGTATATAGTATGTATAATACGTGTTACCCTATACATAAACGCGTACAATTTTAATGTTGTTTGTGTTTAATTCCCATAAACAAAAAGTTGAACTTCCGCGTTTGGCCGGACCGAGCGGCGCCGGGCCTTAGCGATGAGAATATTTTAAATAGGTCCCTGAGGTCATATCATATGTATTTATATGTATATATTCGGCGAGGTGTGGTAATGCGTATAATACATTATAATATTATACATGCCAGACAAACGATTTCGAAGTCGTCATTTGTGTGCCTACGCTCTGTAATGTATGTTTATAACCAAAGTTTTATACGCGACCAAACCGCGGGGCCATGGGATAAAATACGACCGAAACTGTTTTCAAGACATAGAATTGTCGCTATAGGTACAGAATACTCATATAAAATTATAAACGGTGGTACGTGACACTTATGAACGGTAGAATATTACTTGTGCTAAGCCATGACGAACGTTAAAAATTCAAGTTTGGGAAAATATCGATGAGACGTTTTATTAGTATCAACCCCCTCCCCCCTACCACACCCGGTTTTGGGGAGGGGTGAGGAGGGATGCACTCGGATTTCGGCGTTTGATTGATTATTATTCGATTGACTATATGTCGTGCAGGTGATATGGTTGCTGGTATTGCGGTATCTACTATGAAATTTATGTAGATAAATCTGACGTCCGTCTTAATTTCTATTCACGTATCGCTGTAGGACTAATGATTTTAAATCCGTATAATTTGCAAGAAGTCTTACTTGTAATATTTTATAACATGTTTGTTCAAGAAAGGATATTTGTATATAATGTTGTCTAATTTTATTTTAAGATCACAGATAAGATCATTACGAAATTGTAATATACCTACATTGGTATACCGTCAATGGATTGCATGATAATTAATAGTGTAAGAACAAGTCTATATCTTTTTAATAGTGAAATGGTAAAATACATATTTTAAGTCTATAATTTGTAAAAATCTAATTGCATAAGTAATTATTGTTTTAATTTTTGATTACTTTATTAAAAATTAATTGTGAAAATTTAAAATTTAAATAATCATATCTAATTGTATTTTAAACTATATATTATTAAGAAATAATAATAATATAATAGTATAATACGTACATTATCAATTGTCACACAATCTATTCACCACTACTGACATGGATCTCCACTCATATCTTGTGTACAGTAAATAAACTTTCTGATGCGTATATACGTGTTATACGTCAACTCAATATTTTAATTTATAACTCATGATTTATTTTTATAAATATGTAGTTTTATTAAATTATGTTTTTCGAAGGATTTTTCATTTTTTTTTTATGGGGTAGGGGGGTTAAGGACGAGGGTCATATTTCATACAGCCATTGAATATTTATTCAAGGGATTTAAATTTTTAGGAACTTAAGTGTTGAAAATACTTTTACTTTAAAGTTTAAGGGTTAAAAAATCATCGTTTATTTTTGTGGATGATAAAATATTATTTCAACCTAATCTGGAAATCAGATTTTTAATTTTGTAAAATTACCATACAGTATACCTATAATAGTTATTAATTATAAGTATTAACAGTAATGTAAATACTCTTATTAAGTCCTAGTCTTATTTGTTTTAACTATGAACTGTATTAATTGCATTTAATAAGTTTTTTACCTAGTTTTGTCGAATTAATTCGTATATGTATATTGCATATATAAGTATACTTGCTATGTATTAAACTTTGTTCTAGTGTTTATCATTTTAAATAAAAAATAAAGTTTTATTAGATATTTTCCTTAATATAAAAAAGTATGGATAAATATTAGTTTAAGATTGTTGATTTGAATGGTACAGTGTTCAACATTTACTAGTATAATATACAATGTTTTCGCTCTGGTGTCATTCTATGTAAATTAATTTGAAAGTTTTTGTGATTTTTAATGGTATGTTTACGTTTTTTTGTTATAATTTAAAATTTTTTGAGATTTTTTTATTTTTAATATTTTAATAAAAAATATGAAAAATACACGTGCACATTACTAGTAACAATAAAATATATAATTTTGATTTTGGTTTACAGATAACTTAAATTATTAATTTATTAAATATTATATCGTTTACAACGTAATTTTGTTATCTTATCTATTTGTTGGGTAATAATATGTTGTTTTTCAATATATCCTTTAATATTTCACGAAGAAAAAGTGCTCAAAAGTTTTAAATAACTTCTCGATAAATTGAAAGTCGTTGACAGATGGTACTTTACGTAGGTAATTGTTTTCATTTCACAGCAGTTTTTCAGGAAATTGTGAAAATTGTCGAAAACTTATACGCCGGAAGACATGTGATTTTCCCTTTGAAGAAAAAATTGTTTGATATTTGTTTACAATTTTTTTTTGTTTATTTTTTCTAGTCCACTTTAATATAAATCGCAGGAAGTCCTTGCAACCACTTTGACCTTTTTAATTTAATTTAATAATATATTATTTTCTAGTCAATTTAAATTGAACAGAAATTATATTTTATTCTTATATCATACTTTCGTTTATAGTTCAACTATTAGGCTCTGATTTTGTTTATTGAAAGTATGCTTATATTGTCTGTGCATGTGATTCCAAGTCAATTAATATTACATTAAAAAAATGTATAATTTTTAATACTTATATAAAAGTAAAAATATTGATGATTTCTTGTAATTATCAATTAGTTTTATAGATTATAAATTTAAAAGTGTTTTTGATTTAGTTTTTTTAACGTATTTATTATTTTGCTTGACAAAACCTTTCTATAACCAACTTGGATGTACAATACTGATTTTGGTGCTCCACAAAAAAACCAAATCAAAATAAAATTGTTCATTTAATAACAAGGGCACCTTCTAAGTCTCAAAATATACATTATACTCAAATTTAAAAAATTAATACAGTATCAGAAACTTCTAATAAATCCTACAAACTTTATTACAATTCACTATCCGGTAACTCAAATATTTTATCAAATATTTAACAGAATAAATTCCCAAAAATGTTCCTTAAATTTTGATGAAGAAATAATGTTGCAATCTCCTATAATCCCATCCCAGGAGTTGCAGTGGGACTGCTTCTCCACACAAGCCACCGATCTTAAAATACCCATATTTCTCCTAACCTTATATTTATTAGGCTAATTATATTAATTTTTTTTATAGATTATTTAACACAAAAAAAAAAAAAAAATTGAAATATTTCGCAACAGTTAGTGGAATGGATTCATCAATAAATCAGTTTAATCGTATTAAGTCTTTAATGCTACAATAAAGCAAGGAAACAATAATAGAAATATCTATCTTACGACTTGTGTTTTACTTAATGGTTAAAGAAATCAGTTAATTTCACATTAAGAAAATAATTTTTTTTTCTCTTATAATTTATTTGATAGATGTTTATTTTATTTCACATGATTAGAGAAATAAATTATATTGCATTTTAAAATATTTTACTATATAAAAATAAATATTATAGTACAAAAAATATATTTTCCAAAGATCTGATTTATCGATATATTGTATGGACATTATAATTAATAAAACATGATAATGAATACTCCTTTCATGGATCGTACTTCCGTTTGATTTTATATCAGAAAAAATACGGGTTTTTAGTAATTTACTAAAAGGATATTAATTTGAAAGATCAATTACGTATCTCATATGATTCATGCGCACGGTACTGTATGAATTAATTATATAAAATACTTAGTATGGTACAAAATTAAATTCGAGGTTATTTGTAAAGAATAAAGATAGGTGTATCTAAAGTATAAAATGTGGACGCCAACACGTATACTTAAGAAACGTCGAAATATAATTTAATAATATAAGAAAGATATTATTTTTCATTTAACTTACATAATATTTAATATAAATTCAAAATGCAAAAAATTAAAAAGTCGATTTTTACCAAACGTGGTATATATATATATATATATACACGATGATGGAATTTGAAAGCTCCTGAATTTTTCAGATAAAAAAAACTTTGGAAGAATAAACACATCCTCTCAGGATCTCGGGTTTATTTAAATTTGAAAACAATTTAAGAACTATGTAAGTTTTTACGTACACTTTCGTTTAGTTAAATATTCCCTTAATTGCTAAAATAAATAAATACACTTTTTAAGTAATATATAGTATACTATTGTCAGTTTATTTAATTCTAAAAATAGGGTTGATTTTATACTGCATTTATTGCTCTTTAAAATATTGAAATCGGTTACGTTTATTCTCCATTTGACGTGTCTATAATTGTACATATTATCCACCCAAAGTAAGAAATAAAACGATTTGTTAACTTTTTTTTTATTTATGAATTTCCAAAAAAAAAAACGGCATTTTTGTGTAAGAATAGTAAATTGAATATATTAAATTTTATTTTAACATTGTTGCCCAAACAGAAAAGTGATAATTTCCACTACATAATTTTTAAAGTATTGATAAAATAATGTTAATTTCATTTTGTCAATGATACTACCCGTCAGTAGGTAATGATCGTAAATGTCAGTAAAATTGTATGAAAAATTCTATAAAATATTTCGCCAATGATACTGATTCCTATTTTTATTAATTCTTCATTTGACACAATTCCCTTCGAGACACGAGTATAAAATTCTACGACATAATTTACAGATTATAGTGATTTACAAATCAATATTATTTTTATTTTAAATTTGCTTTGTTTAAATTGTTTTAAGCAGCTCTTTTAATATTAATTTTTTTTTTATTATTATTATTAACGGCTCGGATTCACTGGCTGATTTATTTACGTTATAATAGCATTACATATATCTTTGTTTATTTTCAAGTGTTCCGTAAAAATAAAACAAAATAATAATAACTTTAGGTAAGGTGTTCGTAATTTTAAATTATTATATTATCAAATATCAAATAACGTAGTTTATAGGCATGCGAAAAGGATGACAAGATTGTAATTTATTGAATAAAAAAATGTCTTATTATAAACAATAAAAAAAAAATTTATTGTTTTTTTTTTTTATCAAATATTTTCTTAATGTTGTGTTGTTTTTCTTCTACTGATTATCATTTATCACATACCGGTCTTTTATTATTGTTCTTGTACGGTCATATCAACAATTAATAATTTAAGTTAAGACTCTACTTGTCATCTAAAAGCATGAAAAACCTTCCAAAATTAGTAAAATATGTCGGTACTGTTGGTGTGGCATTTGACTTGTAGAAATTATGTTTCTAAATAAAATCGTATTAAAAACTTCTGAGAAAATTGAATTACACTTTGTTAAATCGTAAGCTTTTAAGGTCAAGTGGTCGAATAAGGAATAGGTCATGCGAGCAATTATTATATATGATTTGGTTATAAAATAAACAGTAAAGCTTTGGACTTTTGGATCGTTGCCAATCTTGACGTCAAAGTTTAATGAATATTATTAATGGTTATAGTATAGTACAATAGTGTATTGGTGAATTTATTTTAAACGACTATCAGAATTAAAAAATATAAAATGTAATCAGAAAAAAGGGTGATGACAAAGATAAAGAAAAGATAATTATTTCATATACATGATTATATCTGTAACTAAAGCTTTAGATAAAAGTCTATGGTCATCAGGAATGATTAAAATTTTAAATTATATGTTACATATTATTTAGATCGTATCTAATAATTACAATCTAACGTTTAATTTTATTATTATAATAAATGTATTATGCTTGTTACACATCAAGAAAAAAAAACAAAGGATTTTTAAACGATTAGTTAGGTACGTATTATTTATTTGTAGGGAGAGTCAAATCAAAACATTTGAATATTTACTGATATTTATTTTGTTTGTAGTTTTACTTGTAAAGTAATTATTTTATGTTTTAATAAAAAAAAACTGTATTAATTGTGTTTTATATTATTTTATCTAGAACAATGGTAATTTTTTTATAATAATTCTTTTGTTATAAATTATTAAATAGCGAAACTTTTTTCCCATTTATCTTATCTTGATATATTTTGTTATTTTTTTAATCATCCGTACAACATATAATACGCATTATATAAATACAAATGAGATTTATTGAGACTGATGTTGTTATGAGCAATGAGCATAATAGGTGTACGCAACAAATTGTCTGTTTCGAATGTATACATGCATATACAGGTACAACTGTCATTTTGCGTGACTGTGGGGCGTATATATATCTACAAATTACCCTACTCCATCGCGGTCCCCAAAATGTTATCGTGTTAAGTTTGGTAAACTACAAGTGCGAATAAATTATAACTATTCTGCTTTACCAGTTACTGAGTACTCTTTTGATAAGAACCGTCCAAAGTGTTAACAAGTTTCTTTACGAAATATACAAATTGCCTAAGTATATGTACTTATAGATTTTATCGCGATCAACCTGTCCGCGCTCGATTGGAAAGGCCAATATAATCAATGAACGTCTCGGTCGGTATATAAACGGTTTTAAACCGAAAAATATTCGATATTATCGAAATAACGAAAAAATAAATTCTAAGTGACATATACTGGTGTCGTGGGGAATATTAATTATTATTATATAATATATGCGTATGTTTAGTGTTTTGTCAAATAAACTATAAATGCATTTTATTCTCAGGTCTCAATATCAAAATAATTTTAGCATATTGATTTGTAAAACCAATGCCTAGTTAATAACTACAGAGTATTTTTGTTATGTATATAATGTTAATTGAAAATCGATGATACTCATAGTTTAAATAAGTAAGATTGATTAAATAATGACATTTAATTGGTTTGAAACTCTTTCAGTTATTTTAATATTTATTTTTTATTAAATATTTATTACAAAAAATGTAATTATAAATTAATTTTTTAACTTAATTGATTGTTCTACATTCCATTGTTCTTGAAGATACATTGTTTCCCAAGGAGATTGTGTTTAAATTACCTTAGTGAAACGTTAAATATCAAGTATAATAATATTATATTATTGAAACTATAATAATATATTGTTTAAACTTTAATTTTTAATATAATATAATTGTTTCTATAACAGTGATTATAAATTCTAGTGTTTTTTTTTATTTAATAAGCAATATGTGTAATTTAGAAGTGAACTTTATGAATACTAAATAGTAATAATTATTTTGTGTGCCAAAAATTATTTCTCAAGTGTACAAGATACAGTAATCTATAATTTACTATTAAAGTTAAATGTTTCATAATGTCACGCAATTAAAAATTATATTAGGAAACAGAACCATAAACAAATAACAATTGATTTTTAATTTATACATTGGAGTGTAAAGTGAAACTATTTATTTGAACCTTACAGAATAATAACATACTTTGTAATTTAAAAACCAATGGCTTCAATTGCTGAAGATTATCTAAAAAACAAAAAAATATAGTCTATAAAATATAGTTTATATATAGGTATATTTAATATTTTATTTGAACTATTTATTATTTAAAAAAAATATTCTTGAATATCAATAAATTATATTAACTCAACGTTATTTTTACATATTATTTAGTTTATTAATAATGGGCGGTGACGAATACAATTTATATTAACTATTAATTAAATTTAGTATGTAACAATACAATATGTGGCTTAAAATTAAATATGTATAGCTATAAATTATATTTTGGGTTATAAAAATAATTAAACTTTATTTTTAATTTTTATCTATAAATGTGAATATATTAAAGTTCATTTTGGTGATTAAATATTATTATTTTTTTTACCGTTGTTGAATCATTTGATATATACTTAAGCAGTTAAAAAAATATTTTATTATTTTAAACATTTGGTATAGGTAAAGTATTTTATGATACATATTACCTATAATGTATATATTTTTATTGATGTGCATTCAGATTACTAAACACTTAAATATTTTAATGTATTATTGTTTTTTTAATATAAGATATTATTCAACAATTTCTATTCACTTAAATATTACGTAGATATGCCACAATATGTGTATGTGCATACAATTTTGAAGCCGTTTTAATTAAGTTAAAAAGGATAATAAAAAAATATTTCAAGTTGTATTCAACCAAGTTGTCGGTATTAAAATAATTAAAATATTACATATGATGTTTAAAATATCTAAACGTAACTTTTTACCTGTAAGATAGCTCTTTTTTTATTCAAAATTTATGAAATTGTTTTCACACTAAAAAGACAATTCACGATAATAGCATATTTTTATGCATAATTTTTTTACATGTTATATACTTTGATGACGAAACTTTAATCTACTTTAAATTAAACAAAATTATTGGTACCAACCATCTATGACTTTATAGAAAATTATTAATTCTAGTTCAATAGTTCAACATTTTTTTTTAAATTTTAGTTCCACCATATTATGTTAATTTGAATTTCAAAAAGTCAATACTATCTATAAAAAATTAGAAAAATATTTCTTCAAACTTTGTTTTAAAGATTAATAAAATCCAGACAGAATTTAGAGATTAGATAGATATCTGGCAAGTGTCCTGCTAATTTCACCTCAGCACAGGATAGTTATATATTATTGAATACATTTAAATGCCATGTAAGCACTTTCAAAATAATAATTTTAAGCAGAGATCAATTTACTATAGTTTTTAAAGAATTTTTTATATTTCAAGCAAGTTAAAAAAATAACTATATTTAATTTTAAGCATTTATTAAAATATAAATAGTCAACATTGTATTATAATGCACTTGGAATAGAATTACAAATATTATCTAATACTATGAATAATATTAGTATACATTTTTTAGTGATATTGTTATATAGTTTATAAACTTAATTGTTATTTAAAATAAAAATCTCTTTACAAATGTTGATTAGGGTTTTTAAAAGTTTTCTATCTATGGTAGTTACCTTTTCATTAAATTTAATTAAATCATATAAGTATATATTTTAAAATTCACATATAAGAGAAAAACATTAAATTTAAAAAATGTTATATATTAATCCATAAATAGTCTATGTATAAAAAAATGATTTATGTGTATACGGTATATATTATTAAAACTAGTAGTTGTTGAAAATTCTAATTTTTTTATTTTTTTAATTATCATAAAATAATTGTTTAAAAATGGTTATGTCATAAACTTGATCAGTTTTTGCAATTTTTCCATATTTTCTCTAACACTGAACAAAAACTAATCAAAATTTCAAAAATAACATCTCTAATGTAGAAAATAGATAACATTTTCAATCTAAAAGCTCACATAAAACTTTTGAAACAATCCTTTTACTAAAAATAATGATCACTGACAAAACATTCTCGTCATTATGAACAATTGTTTCCCTTAGAGTCTAAAATTAATTCTAGAATATGCATTTTGTTTTTGTATCTAAAAAAATAATATTGGTCTTACTAATTCTTAAAGATAATTAATGAACAATTTTAAACGTTAAATTTAGGATGCTTTTATTAACTTCCTAGAATATTAGATAAAATTATCGCAATGTTTACTTTATGTTTATGGTTTAAAAAAAACTTAATTTGATAAAAACTTTAATCGTAAATTATTTAAATTTTTAATTGTACGCAGGAAAAATTAATTTGCAATTCAATTTCCATTGTTTAGTTTTTATTGTAATAGCAAATTTTA
Organism: Pentalonia nigronervosa; assembly: GCA_014851325.1. Classification (NCBI taxonomy): domain Eukaryota; kingdom Metazoa; phylum Arthropoda; class Insecta; order Hemiptera; family Aphididae; genus Pentalonia; species Pentalonia nigronervosa. Next base: position 46,870 of record JACXSJ010001144.1, read on the forward strand.
ATATATGAGTTTCGCTGGCTAGATGTGTAAGCTTATGCAATTTTGAATAAGGTAATTTTTATTTAAAATATACAGTTTAAATATGGTTGACATTTATAAAATTTGAAGAATTTAACAAAAACTTCATTTTAGTGTTTATTTTTAGATGATTATTTCACTCTTATTGTACCTTATAGTATAGTGCATGGAGTAATACGAGAACTTTGAAATAATGGGTTAGAACTAAACAATATCAGAATTGAATTTTTAAAATAAAGTATTATATTCTAAGGTTTTTTTTTTTATTCTTTTAAGATTCGTATACAGAGTATAACAACAATGAGATTTTAATTTGGGAAGGAAGAACTTAATGCTAATTAGTTTTTTAAATAGTATTATTAAAGTGTATTAGTTCATGATGAAAAATTATAATAAAATTTAAAAGTACATTTATAAATATACAGTTAAAAATATTACACAAATTTAATGGGTGTATTATTGTATACTAGAAAAACCTTAATTTCTAGAAAAATATTATTTTTCATGCAAAATTATTATTTGTTTGTTAAATGATTATTAACACATACTTTTAAATTTTTTTATTGAAATATTTTTTGTTTTTATAACATTTAAATATTTTGTTTATCTGACCAAATATTCAAATTTTAAAAGATACAATTTATAAATTTCTTAAAATCATTTTCGTTTAAAAAAATTAAATAAAAAAAAAAAAAACGATTAATTGCTTAAATTTGTTCAAAAATATTTTTACGGTAATACCTAAAAAAGAAAAATAAAAATATTTTTTTATACCTATTGGTTTTTAATTGTTAAAAGCGATATTTCTTCATATAAATCATTTTATATAATTAATATTAGGCTAACATATTCTAATGCTTTTAAGAGAAAATTAAAAATAAATATTTTAATATTTTTTTTACCTTGTCGTTTTTTATATTATGCTTTTGATGAACGTTTTGTAGTGTAGTTATCTGCTCAGATCAATTGAAAATAGATTTTTGTTGTTGTTTGTGTTTCTACTGCTAGTAAACAAACTAAAATAAATTGTGTTCTTACCTAAATGTTATACATACGATTTGACTACGTTTGTCGACGCGGTGTACTGCTGTACTGTTACGAAATCTACTGTTGCGGCGGTTTTCCGTACCGATGCGCCCTCAAAAGCTTGCCATTTTCACGAAGCGCTTTAGTTTGCTCATATAATAAAAAACAATATTTATAAAATGTGTTAGCTATAGATTTTTTTTAAGTTTTGATTATATTTATATAATTTATACGTGTGTCAAAGGTCGTTTTTCTTACTAATTGTATTTGTTTTTTCAATGGTAAAAAAATCCCTTGTAATTTTAGAATATATTTTTAACAACATTTAATTTTTATCTGAGTCTTGTGATGTATGGATCAATAGATAAAAATTAATTTTTTTTCGAGTAGAAGTTATCAAAAAAAAAAAAATCATTTAGTTTTTTAGATTGGTTATAAATTAGACAAAAATAAGATATATCAGTAATGGATTCTCTATAAGACGGAAATATCCATACTATGAAAAATAACATCAGTTCTGTATAACCTATATTCTGTATAATTTAGTCTCCTTATAATGAAAACTTCTTGATGACGGAAAAATCAGTTGATATCAAACGATTCTGTTATAATGAGGATTTACTGTTCCTAAATTATTGAAAATTTTGAAAAGTTATATTATGTTTAAGTAATTCACTAGACTGTTTTCCCTTTCCCCAAAATTAATATTGGTTTTGCTGCTGATTTCTATATAAGACTGTAATATAATAATCACAGATAAATTATATCCCTGTATAGTCATTTATTACTCATTTTATAATTGAATAATTTTTAATTTACGCAGAATTAATACGTAATATAATTTTTAAATACTAACTCAATTTCTGTTATTGTAGATCGAGGGCTGTTTTGGATTATTTTTTGTATTCTACAGCTAATCATTGTTTTCAAATTTTAAATCGCTAGTATTTACCAAATTTTAGTATTTAATCAGACTGTATGTTTTTGTAAGTATTTTCAAGTGACATGGCATTTGTTTCTTTTTCCTATTTTTTTCTACTTATACAATTAACTTTTGATATTCCAAAAGAAATATCGATTTTTTGTTTATATTTTATATAATAACTAGGTATATTGCAGAATATTATTTTGTACATTTTTATGTCTGTTTAAAATTCAAAAGGAAAAAAAAGTGCTTTGCTAGGTTGCAAGCTTTAGGGTGATTACATTTAGTTCCCATATCACATCCCTATGCGCTTCTCCGCTTAACGTTTATGTATCAATATAATAGACTATTTATTCAATATCGATTATCGTATGCCGGATACATAAAAATGTGCTGGATAATATTCAGCATTATGCAATGTTGTATAATAAACTGTGGTTATACTGCAGTTTGAAAATCAAAAGTCGATTTAGGTAGGAATCATTTTTGAAAGTATGAAACCTCTATAAAGTTTTAAGTAATAAGTTAAAAATACATTATTATTACTATAAGTAAATAGCCGATGAAAAAAATCAAAAAAAATTAATACATTTATTATTAACTGTGTATAATGAATTTGAAAATCATGCGTATAAATACCCAAACATACTGATTAATGTCTATAAATATATTCCCGAATTGAATTATTTATTTTGATTAGTTACTTTGTTATATGTTATTCTTGTATGGTAACTAACTTAATAAATTATCTACCAACTATTGATAAATATCTAATATTGGTTCATTAAGTATCTAAATAAATATGTGATTAAATTGAATTTTTAAGTTATATTTTAAATATTTTTTTTTATGCTGAACCAACACTGAGTGAATAATTGTTATTTAACATGAAACATTTTTTACAAATAATTGATGTGAATTTATGCTTAGCTAATATGTTAAACTCTATGTAAATTTAACTTTGAGCAGGTATGCAGTAGACTTTAAACTTTTTACACACATACACAAACACACACATATATTTATACATTTAAGTGATTGAATAATGTCATTTTAATTGTAGTTTTTATATATTATATTTATTAAAATTTTGTACAGTATATTTAGAACAAAATCTCATATACCTACTCGTTTATTGTTATTGGTTTTTGATACGTATGGATATTTTGCCTTTCAAAAAATATTGATTTTTATAATTTTGTAATTGTTATTTTTTGTTATCATTTTTATCTGTTAATCTGATAACTTAACTATTCAATTAGTAGGTACCAGCTAGTATATAATCTGTATACACGATTTTGGTCCGTTCGATTTTCACAATGCTTTATACAACTTGGCTAATGGCATTTCGTTAATATATTTAACAAGTCACCTGATTATTGTGTGCAACGTTAAATGTAATATTTATTAGGCAATGATAAAAGTAGAAACGATACATAATATATGCGATTTGATAATATGGAATATAATTATAGTTGCGTTGTATTGAATTAATTTAATTACAAACTATTAAGATTATACAATATATTTGTCGCGTGATTAAAAACTTGTTGTTTTTCATCTTATAAATATTTCTAGGATTGAATTAAAAGTGTAATGTGATTGGAATATCTAACTTATTATAATATCATGAATTCAATGAGTTAGAATAGGTTTCAAAACGTTACTTATTTTTGGTGTAGCATATCATTGGTAATGCGTATAACAGTTATGATTTTGGATCGTGTTAACTGGTTTACTTATTATTATGTTTATTAGTTATGTGATCTTAATGTGGTTTGTTTAAAATAGTCATTGCGTAAAATTATTTAGCACCGTATTATCTCGATATTTTCTTAGTTGTCACGTGTGAACAGTATCCAAAAATGTCTTACAATTACAGATTTTTCATTTGGCCCTTAAATACATTGAATGATAAATTGTTACTTATATTCACCGAAAACAAATGCTCTTGTTGGTATATTTACCATACATTCATATTTGAATCTGTGCACTATATATAAATATTAATTACGGTCGTGGATTAAAATTACATTTGGTTCGATTAAACAATTCCCGAGAAAACTTTTGAAATTCAAATCATACTTTTCCATAAGGATCTCTCGTAATTTGTTTTTATGAACATATTTATAGGTATACCCGTAGATAAATAAAGGAGTGAATTTTTTTTTTAAATTTTTTCATCTAACGAATTATACGAGTACGACGCGTATATTTACTATAATTTAAGGTTGCGGCGTATATGTACAATTTGTTTTTAAACTTGGCATAAAAGCACCAAGTCGTTATATAAAGCGATAAATTATTTGTTCGATGTAATTTGTCGGCGATGAATGTAAAACGTACAATTGTTGTTTAGTTGTGTAAATTTTACAAATTTATAGTGGTAATATTACTCGTAGTGATAATCTATACATATAGTATATATACCACGTTGACATTTATGTATATATATATATATTTATTGATATTTTTACGTATTGTTTTTAGTTTTTTATTCCTTCAATCATCCTATCCATCTCACTCATCAGTCGTAGGATTTTGTGTAATATTGTTGCGTATAAATAAAACTCACACGAATAGATAATACAAATTAATGTCTACAAATTATTTTTTTACACAGTACTTAAATGTTTTATGCGACGATGATTTTTAATCATATGAAATGTACAATTTATTAGTATAATTATTCGTTAAATGTATTAAATGTTTTAGTGCATAATAAATGTCAATTGGTATAATATGATGATAAAATGTATAAATATGTTATCTTCATGAAATAAAATTTTAAATTTTATTTATTTACATTTTTAGTGAATAGATTTCGCAACTAACTCAATAGTTCTAATGTAATTTAAATTAAGTATGACTAAATGCAGTTTTTTCATAGAAAATATTTGTTTTGAATAAAATTGTTCATAAAAAAATAAAAAAAAAGGAACTTTAAAATATAGGTTACACTCTTTACAACATAATTTCCGCTACGTATGTCTGAGCGCGCGTTATTTAATATTTCGGAAAGCTCCCGCATCCAAATTAGAGTCGTATTGTGTTTTACTGCATTTTTTTTTTATCATTTTATTATTATATTTTTTCCATCGTATCTCTTCGCTTTTACATTATCTATTTTATTGATATAACAATTTTCCAGTAGTTTATTATTGTTTATATATATATATAAAATAACAACAAAGAATGTAATTTATACAAAGAATATATATATATATATATATATATATATTCGATATTCAATTTAAATTGTTAAAATTCTTTTAGGTTTTATTTTTATCTTGTTTTATGTAGGTAAATGTAGGTAAAATGTGAATCTAGTAAAACATTTGCTTTCTAAAGTACGTTATGTATATTGATGGTTTACCAATGACAGTAGTGCCCAGTACTTGGTGTAATACCAGGTTTGAACATCAAAAATTGTAGCTGGTGATTTTAGAGCATTCATTAGATGAACTCTCCTGCGTACCACAATTAAACAAGTCAATTGAAAACTAGACATATATTATATTTCGCCTGTTAGGTTCTCGGATACATTATTTTCATCCTGTAGTGCTGTCGTGGAACGTAATTCTGTAAAATTAAAAAAAATATAACAACTGCTGTTTGTTCTAAAAACACCGACACAATATTATTATTATCTGGAAATTAAGCCCGGAGATTAAAATTGATAATAGCCGCTAAACACGTTTCCTCGGTGCCAGGTGGTACGCGGTCTACGACTGTCTACTAACACTACTACTATGAAGTATACACAGACACACAGACACACACACACACTTATAATGCTTAATATATTTATATATAGGTACCTACTAACCGTACTGGTACAAATTACTTACGCCGAGGAGAAAATTTCCTCTCGTATACACGGGGCCACCGCGCCGCCGCGCCACCGCCGACAAACTTTCCGGCCTAGGTGAGTCGTCGTTGTCGTCGTCATCCCCCTCCCTCCATTGTAGCAATCGTGTATTGTATATATCACACTTTTTAACACACCAGTCACGGGACTGGGGACGCGAATAATAACTAATAAGTAACACATTTCGTATCATCGCCAGCTGCAATCGTGTTTCCTTTATATAGAATGTAAGAATTTTTTTTTAAAAACAAGCTCTTTTCGCCAAAATGGCGTTGGGTTCAAAAAATGCTGAAATGCTTGTTGTTTATATTAAATCCTTCTCAAACCCGAAACGAATGTTTGAAGAACGAAAGGAAAAAGAGAACCGTCTACACGGTGTAAGAAAAATAGTTATTCTTCGCCGCTTTTATTCTCCTTTTTTCCATCGATGAAATTGATTTATATATATACAATTATATATATAAATTGATTATATTCATACAGCGAACAGCGTTTGGTATTGTGCTTTGTGGTTATACCAATACATATACGAGGTCTGGCTATTAAATAACGAGACTGCCCGCCTAGAGAGCGCCCTAGCTGGGTGGGGAAAAAACGAGTAGTGCGTTGAGTATCTAAATATCTATGCACGTACTAAAACATGTTTTCATCACTATTATAGTATTTGTGCAGTAGCGGTTTGAGACGAACGTGTTTTTTTCCAAAACCATGTGTGACGAAAAACAGGAGCAACGTATCAATCTCAAATTTCTCGTTAAATTGAAAAAAAACTCCGACTGAGTGCTATAAATTATTGCAAGAGACCTATGGGGACAATTCTCTATCTCGTGCACGTGTTTTTGAGTGGTGTAAGCGCTTCAGTGAGGGCTGAGAGAGCACTGAAGATGACCAGCGCCCAGGTCGCCCTGTCACTGTTTCAACTCCAGAAACAGTGACCAAAATCAACCAAATTGTGCGTGCAGATCGTCGAATGAGCATCCGGATGATTGTCGAGGCTGTAAACGTCGATAAAGAAACGATTAGAAAAATTTTACACGAGGAATTACACATGACAAAAGCCTGTGCGAAGTTGGTGCCAAAAAATCTGACTCCTGACCAAAAGCTCTTGCGTCAACAGGTCTGCTCAGATTTCCTTGAAAGATTAGAAGAAAATTCCGGACTGATGAAAAACATTATTACTTGTGATGAAACGTGGATTTCTTAATACGATGTTGAAACAAAGCGCCAATCGATGCGTTGGAAGATGCTTGAATCACCCAGAATCAAAAAAGCAAGGATGTCCAAATCAAAATTCAAGGCAATGTTGATCATTTTTTTTGACATTAACGGTATCCTGATGACTGAATAGATTCTAGAGGGTCAAACTGTCAACCAGACTTACTATTTGTCAGTTTTGGCAATACTGTGAGAACGAGTTCGTAAGAAACGGCCTGAGTTGTGGAAGAACAACTCGTGGATTTTGCATCAGGACAACGCACTTGCCCATAGAGGTAGGTTTACACGAGACGTGAGCCACGATCGTAGTCTTTAAAAGCGTGGCTCACAGTTTGTATAAACAGACAATTCGTACTTCACGATCGTGGTATTATCGTCCACGAACTTGTCACGACTGGCTCGTGCAATATCAAACCATGTTAGATATTTCAGTCGTGAAAGCTCAATCGTGGTGTACTGTTTGTCTGATTATGTATATCTTTTTATAACATTTTGACTAAAAATACTTGTAATAACTTTTTGTAATAACTAAAATTATTATTAGTACTAATTATTTTATTCTATTGAAAGTTATTTAATTATAATACATTTATTATTTAATTATTTTATCAACAATATGAGTAAATAACTCTCGTTACTTAGCTTTACGCGTTACCTGTGAAACAGTATTTGGCCGGTAAGTGCACTCCAGTGCTTGAACACGCGCCGTACTCGCCAGATTTAGCACCATGCGACTTTTTTTTGTTTCCGAAGATAAATCTGCTTTGAAAGGGACCCGATTTGAGTCGATGGAAGCGGTAAAGCAAAAAACGGCAGAGCTCCTAAAGGCCCTCACCAAAGAAAACTTCCAGCACTGCTTCGATCAATGGAAAAAACGTATGGAAAGGTGTTTGTTGTGGGGAGGGGAGTATACTGAAGAGGAGTATTCGAATGCAGAATACTTTTTATAATAAAACCCTTTTTCGTAACCAGTCTCGTTATTTAATAGCCAGATCTTGTACATATATGCTATACTTTTACTCACCTTATATATGTGAGTAGAACTTCACTTAACACTACACTATATGTGTACGTCACGTTTTAAAAAAAATGCTGTCATTTATATTTTGTACGTTTTTTTTCTATTTTTAACTATTATATATACATGTTGCGCATGTGTAATGTATACATGGGGTTATGGTTATACACTGAACACGCAATTGATCGTGGAAATAATATTTAGTAAAGTACTTATTTCTCAGAAAATTTTTACAAAATTTGAAATCTGAATATCTAGATATTAATGAATATTAACTACTATATATTTGTCGTATAGAGCTATTATGACTATTATCATATATAATATTAATAAGGCTCAGATTTTTATACAAAAATTATTTGCACATATTTATGCACTCAAAAATTCAAAAATATGCGAAAAAATTTTTTATTGTGAACTAAAAAAACTAATATCTTATTTATACGTCTGCTTACAAATGTGTACAAACAATTATTATTAATTTTGGAATAAGTACCAACATAAAGTTATAAAATGTAATTTTAGATTTTCAAATTGGAATTTCTGCGATTATTACGTAGCATACATTTATATTTTGAAAAATTTCTTAAAAAAAAATTGAGAATCGGAGCAAAAAAAAAATCATTAACTATTTATAAGAAATGCAATTATTATGCAATCACATAAAAAAAAAATAAATTAAAAAATTAACCATAGAATCTACACATTAAAAAACGTCAATATTTCAAATCAAAATAATTTTAGGTAAATTGTGAAAAAATATGCATTCCCATAAAAATTTGGTCATTAGTAATTATATACCACTTAAGTAAGTATATACCACTTAAAATTCAACAACTCGGAAACTTTTGCAAACTTTGATTTAGACGCATTGACATTTTTAAAAATGCAAGATGGCTCTATTTTGAAAAAAAAAAATGGATTTCATCTCTATAAAACATTCCGATAAAACATTCGAAAATATTACATTTAAGTATATGCCTAGTTAATAATTCCCGAAAGCCAGAATTTGAATAAACGCGCACGGTTGGAGAATAAAATGGGGCCGTGCGTTATATTCTCTGAATATATTACACGATACGACACGGTTTTCCGATGTAAACGGTTGTTCAAACACCCCAAACGGTTCTATGTATGAATGAGTCGATCACACGTGGATTGAAAATGCGTAAGCATGGATGTGCTGCGAATAAACCGTCATAAACTTCGTCGCGCCGAGATGACGTGTTTTGCGTGCACCTTTTCCTCGTGGGATCTAAGACTTCGCGTCACAGTTTTCTCCTGCAGTGGAAAGAAAATCAGTCTTAAAACATATAGCGAAACGTTTTGTCGACGCGACATTATCAGCTGTACGCTGTGTTGTTTGCGGTGACGCGGGTTGTTTTTAATACGCCTACAAAATATTATGTGACCCCGGCCAAACGTAAATCGACCGTTTCGGCAATAAATAATAATAATAATGTCGGGTGATAAGAATAACACGTATTTGGAATAAAACCTAACTGTTTTTGGTAGGCCAAATGATTGATTTGTACAAGGGTATTATAAATTCTTATCGATAATTGTTTGCTTTTGTGTTTTATTGACTAAAGTAAACAAATATTTACGCTTTCGCATTGTATGGGCGTCCAAACATATTATACATATGCGCCCTCCCCCATATATACAATTTTACATAGATAATCTGCTCGAGAAATTTGTTGGATTTTTAAAATTAATTTATGTCAAATGTGAACTGTAGTAATATTACTTGTATACTACCAAAATATTGTTTGCTTTCAGATTTTAACTATCATATACATGATATGTCGTTGTACTATAAATATTAAACCTTATTTTAAAACTTTTTATATACTCACGTCAATTATCACAACATGATGTTATAGTATGTGGAATAAAAAAGTATTGAAACTACTTGGTGATATTAGCAGGCATCATAGATTATATCATATTTATTATATGCGTACATCACATTCATAAAATTTGTGATAACTTATATGATTGATCGATCAGATTAAAATGTAGTTAAGTTTGACCAAAATCGATGTATGAATTAGAGCATTTAAAATTCAAATATTGTTCGATTTATTTCAGAGGCTACAGTAACAGATTCGAATTGATTACGTAAGATAGAAGACAAATCTAAGAACACGTTGAAAAAAAAAATCAATTTTAATGTAATATCTTATGTTGAAAAATAGAGAGCCGAGGGCAAGATTTATTCTTCTCATACTTCCCAATGTGCGTGCTACTACTGAGTCAAAAACTATTTACTTTAAGAACAAACCGAACTGCAATCGGGAAATAAGAATAGTGCAATTTATATATACTTACGTTTGTTTTTTTTTTTCACAATTATTTCTGCTGCTGTCGAGAAGTTGCACTATTTATTATCTTTGCTTCGTATTTTCTTTTCTCAAACATGCTGGAATAATAATAATAAATTATTAAGTGTATTTTACGTAACCGAATACCAGTATTTTAATCTTCTTACGTTTATACAATAGGACTTATTTAATGATAATTTTACTTTAACTTACCTACAGTATACAAAGTCAAAAACAGCATCTGGTGTTCTTGTCGTAATTAACGTACATACATATTTTATGCACCTATACAAATATTTCTCTCCTACATTTCGAATTATTTATAGATACTTTGTAGGTTTTAAAATGTTTCGTTTTATTTTGTGTATTGCACAGATATTATAATAATTTTTTAAAAGAAACAGTAACTTACTGTATTTCAACATGTTCGTTTTAATTCGATGATTAAATTAAACATGCATTTATCTTATATAGACATAGATATCATTTTAAGCTTATATTTATAACTATACTTGAATTTGAACAGTTCTATAACAACAACAGTGTAAAATCTAACAATTCTTAATTATTTTATTATTTCTAGATTTAATAACAGAAATCATAAATGGTCTTATCATAATATATACATTTTTATGTGTTAGAAATATTAGATTATACGTCAAATATTCGATAATTATGTTACAAAATGCCTATAATTAATATATTTTTTAAATTTTTATTTTGGAAGGAGTGAAGAATTATACAAAATAATGTTTAATAGGTATAATTTATTTTTATTATTAAATTTTAATAATTGTACATTTTTATATAATTTAAAATGGTCATAGGATCCTTTGTCTCTCTTGAAACCGTTACTAATAATAATGTTTAGAAAAATATTGTACTTCAAAGTGATAATTTGAAAAATTAGTTTTTTTTTTTTAATTTATTTAGGCTTCAATTACAAAGATTATTAGCCTTGAGGTGATAAGTAATTACTTAAAATTTAGTTACATTTTTGCTTAAATACTAAGTTCAAATTTTGTTATATAAATCTATGTGCTTGAAGAATTTAAATATATTGTGTGTGTTGTTTTGATTGAAAGCTTCTTCCATTGATGTTGGGTTGTTTAGTATGAAACGTGATGCTGAATATTTGAGGCAGTGGATGGTTATATGTTCGATAGTTAGAGGCGTTCGACAAATGTCGCACATTGGTCTGGGTTCCTTGCTGATCAGGAAAGAATGGGTTAGGTGAGTATGGCCTATTCTTGTTCTATTGATTACGATCTGTTCTTTTCGTGATATGTTTTCCGGATAAGGCCATTTGTCAGTGGTTTTTTTAATCATTTTTAGTTTGTTTAGGGAAAATGAATTCCAAAATTAGTTTATTGTATAAAAATATCATGAAAAAAAATTTAACATCTAAAAGTATTTTGTTAAAATGAACACATAATAATTATGTTTAACGTATGTGAAAACAAGATTTTTGTATTTACATTAATTAATAATTTGTTCCTCTGATTAATCGTGATGTATTATTATTATTAGTTATTCCATATTTTATATAATGTGAAATGTGAGTAGTTATTTAGGCTGTGCTAGTAACATTTTTGTTCGACAGACTATTAATGGTCAAAATACAAATTAAATCTTGAAATTATTAATACATTTTGAGTTGATTTAGAGTTATATATAATTCTGCTGAGTATCAAAAAAAAAAATATGTTTTGCAAATTTAAAAGTGACAATCGATAAACAGTCCGAACCTATTTGTAATTTCAATTTATATTCTAAAAAACCTTGCTAACGATTCGTTTAAACGAACCCTTGTGGGTTTTTACAAAAAGTTGAGGCAATTTTCAACATTTTGGGTCACACTAACGAGTCGAGCGAATGGGTCACTAAACACTAAAATAGTATTTAAGAGTTGAGTCTGTATTTTAATAGCTATTTTACGATTAAAATTTAGGCAAATTAAATTATAACATTATTGATTGAAAAAGTTGATATTGTTGTGTACATACGAGCTATTCACAATTTGTTTGTTTGAGTTGCGTTCGATGAAGAACACTATAATTTGAGCTAACGAGTGACAGTAATTTTTGATTTTTTTTTATAAAATATGGTCTGTATGAACGTTTGATTTGTACGCACGCAGACTACAATATTATACAAATCAAACGTTGACCGCACCATGTGCAAAAATAATTTGTATTCACGCAAGTGTTCTCTCCTAAATTTTAAAATATTTTTATCTAAATAAAAAATATATTTTTAAAGTTCTTACTTATTAATTTGCATGCTGTATATGCGTGTATCTATGAAATAATTTTAATATTTTAAAACTTATAATGGATTTTAAAATTACATAATTTGTTTCAAAATAAATATTACATAAAATCAAACTTATACGAGCTGATGTTTAGGATTGTATTCTAGAGGTATCATTATGCGAAAACAATTTAAATTTAGGGTATAGTATATAATATGATTTATATAACTTGTAAAATATTTATACTAACTAAATGTATAAAATAAAACAAAACATTTTTACTGGAGTATTGTTCAAAATATTTCCGGACAAGATGATGTTTTATGCTGGGTTTAATTATTTTTGATAATCTTTAGTGTTAGTGAATCAAAAGAATAACTGTGAATAGCTTAATGTTTGTAGTGACAACATTTTCCGTTGCGGACATCATTTTAAATTCAAACCTCTCCATTAGAATGATAAATATACAACTTGAAACCATTTTGGATGCCAACTGCCCTATGATTTACGTTGTTCTATTATATTATTATCATGTGGTACAATCTGTTTCCATGTAATATATTTGGTCCGCAGTTTGATATGTTGTATTATATCTTTCACCACTATTCAGTAATATACTCGCAATACTTGCCTAAACTCTAATAAATGTTGTTGTTTTTTATTCAAGTAGGTTATATTTTTATAGAAACAATATAAGATATTTGTGTATCCATAAAAACAATATCCTTAAATCGATGATATTTTTTATGTTAGAGTAATTTTTAAGTTTCTGATAGTGTCGTTTTGCTTTAAACTAAAATAATATTTTATTAAAGCTTTTGTCTTATTCTTGAAGTTGTCAGGCACTAGAGATTTTTTAATGTATTAAGTGCTGTGCTGTTCACGTATTAAGAACCGAATACGTCGAGATATTTTAATTTTTATAAATAATTCTGTTAAATTTAAGATATGCCCGATAAAATGGTTAGTTGAAGTTAAAATCCATTTGAAATTTGTATTGTTTGTTTAAGAAACTTTAAGCAATATAACTGGTGTTTTTTATAATCTTATAATTGCATTATTAAAGTAAGGTGAAGTTTCTTTAATTTTTCAGTTTTATTGATTTTTATTATTGTTTTTCTTTTTTATGATTTAATGGAAAATTAATTTTAAAGTTTCGTTAACAGTTTGTTAAAAATAAATATTATTATAGTTATAATATAATATTCTTTTGTAATTAGGAAAAGGATTTTGTTGGATATTTCATTTTTACTATTTATCCTGTTTAATTTCCCCCTCGAAATAAATCATTTTTTCCATCTTAAATTTAAAATAAAATCATGTTTACACATATTTAAAGCCTTTTCTTATTTCACTACATTTTTTTTGAATTTGTAATTCTTTTTTATCTTGAGCATTTACATTTTTAAGTTGTTTAAGTTTCTTATCGAAACGGGATAATAGATCAAAATTTCTATAATTTGATTAAGTTACGATAATATTCATCATATTATTTGGCGAAGGGTGGAAAATATAATCAGTGTTTTTATGAGTCACGTAGAATATATAATACACCATTATGATCATAAAATGAATGCGTAACTACAAAATTTAACATTTTATTATACATTCAAATGATTTTTAGGGTACTTATAATAATTTCAGATTTTTATGCGCATCTGCATACTCGTTAAAATTTGTATCTTTACTCTTAAAGGATTAATTAACCACCTTATCTGATTAAATTTTTTTAAATGTAAAATAACTGTCTATACATTTGTTTATATAATAAGCAATAATTATTGGTTGTTGTTTATTTTAACCTGAGAAGAAGCTTGTAAATATTTAAAGTTAGGTGTGCATGATGAGTTCAAAGGATTTCATAAAGATTATGAAGCAAGCGTTTTCTGTTGTTTAGTGCGATTCTTTTTTTCATGTAAATGCGGGGACCGGGTAAGAGGTCTGTCGAATATTATTCATGTATATTTAGTCTTTTGTGAATTGGGTATTTGTATACTATTGAATTGGACAATTTCCATTTCTTAATGAAAATATTATGATTATGGATTTGGTTTAGTTGGATTCGTTAACTTTGAAGCTCTATTTCACTTACAAATCGGTCAGATTACTTAAATGTGCCTGTAGTCTTTTAGTAGTGATTATTGAGATTTTATGGAAGAATACTGCAATTGTTTAATAGTCTTTGTAGTCTAAAATGAAGTTGATATTAAAATATTAAATATTATAAAGAAAAGAAATCATGATTGCTCCTTTGAGGAACAACAACTTATATTTGAGCTATACAAAAGTGCATTCAGTAAGATAGGATTAAATTTTTAAAAAAATTCTAAAGAAGCAGCGGGTTTTATTTGTGAAAGGAAATATTGATGCCATTCCGACGTTGAAAGCTTACGAAATGTCTAGAAAGGTGGTCGTGTAATATCACATATTATTCATTACTATCGAGAGCTGTTGATATTTTTATTTGAGAGTATAAGTGTATTTGGTGTATGCTTGCAACCATGAGGGTGAGTGCCTACAGTGACAACCAAATTGAATATCTTATAGGATTTGAGCTTTTTAAATAACATAATAATGGACTTATTTTAGCAGGAGTTTTTTAAGATTTTTTAGTTAGGACAATATAAGTGTAATATTATTAATCATTGTTGGGTAAATTATGTGTAACCTGTAAATAAGTATTTGAGACCACCGAAGATTAAAAACATTCTAATACTTTAAATTGAAATGACCACGATTTTAAATAAATGAAAATAAAATGAAATAAATCTCACCCCAAATAGTTAATTTCGAGATTGCTACGTTTAAAGACTGGTTTTAGAAATGTCCAATAAAGTAAAATAAATTGCCGATAGTTTGAATCGTAGGTATTATGTAGTTCAAGTTCCATTGTAAAAATGAATAAAGCGTAAGTGTCAATAATCTGTAATACACCTTTAAAATACTTATCCCAAAGCTCCTAAATTATTGAATGTGGCAACAACGATAACGTAGAGTATAAATTAATTGTATTTTTATTTCTAGAGCCTTGACCGAAACGGATTTGGAGTTCATGGGCGTGAGGCTCATGCCTGGTTATAAAGATCCCTATTATAAACGGTAAATTAGTTTTAGTTTTTTCTTTGAAAAACGTTTTATATTTAATTATGTTTTAATTGTTGTCTTATATAGGCCAATTACTAAAGGAGAGATAGGATGCTTCATGAGCCATTACAGAATTTGGGCCAAGGTAATATTGCTTTTTTAAACATTTAGTTAGATTATATTAAGCCATTATTGAGCGTGTTTTGTTTAAGTTATGACATATATCTCAATAATATTTTTAGTTA